>CAXKVV010000445.1:0-23371 GCA_964058805.1 Schoenoplectus triqueter
CGAGACCCGTTTTCATGTTAAGCGCGCCTGGAGTCGGTGTCGGCGGTACCGAGGGCGTCGGGTCCCGTTTTCATGATTTGCGCTCCCCGACTCATTTTCAGCGGTACCGATGGCGTCGGGTCCCGTTTTCATGCTTTGCGCTCCCCAACTCATTTTCGGCGGTACCGATGGCGTCAAGACCCGTTTTCATGTTTTGCGCTCTCGGACTCATTTTTGGCGGCGCCGAGGGCGTCAGGTCTCATTTTCATGTTTTGTGCGCCCGGACTCATTTTCGGCGGTATCGAGGGAGTCGTGTCCCGTTTTTATGTTTTGCGCGCCCGGACTCGGTTTCGGTGGTACCGAGGGCGTCGAGTCCCGTTTTCATGTTTTGCGCTCCCGGATTCGTTTTCGGCGGTACCGAGGGCGTCGGGTCCCATTTTCATGTTTTGCGCTCCCCGACTCATTTTCGGCTGTACCGAGGGCGTCGGGTCCGGTTTTCACGTTTTGCGCTCCCGGTCTCATTTTGGCGGTACCGAGGGCGTCGGGTCACGTTTTCATGTTTTGCGCTCGCGGACTCGTTTTCGGCGGTACCGAGGGCATCAGGTCCCGTTTTCACGTTTTGCGCGCCCGGACTCGGTTTCGGCGGTACCGATGGCGTCGGGACACGTTTTCATGTTTTGCGTTCCCGGACTCATTTTCGGCTGTACCGAGGGAGTCGTGTCCCGTTTTAATGTTTTGCGCGCCCAGACTCATTTTCGGCGGTACCGAGGGCGTCGGGACACGTTTTCAAGTTTTGCGCGCCCGGACTCGGTTCGGCGGCGCCGAGGGCGTCCGGTCCCGTTTTCATGTCGTGCGCACCCCGACTCATTTTCGGCGGTACCGATGGCGTCGTGTCCCGTTTTCATGTTTTGCTCGCCCGAACTCTGTTTCGGAGGTAGCGAGTGCGTCAAGTCCCGTTTTCATTTTTTGCGCTCCCGGACTCGTTTTCGGCGATACCGAGGGCGTCGGGTCACGTTTTCAGGTTTTGCGCTCGCAGACTCGTTTTCGGCGGTACCGAGGGCGTCAGGTCCCGTTTTCACGTTTTGCGCGCCCGGACTCGGTTTCGGCGGTACCGAGGGCGTAGGGACCCGTTTTCATGTTTTCCGCGCCCACTCGGTTTCGGCGGTACCGAGGGCGTCGGGTCCCATTTTCATGTTTTGTGCTCCCGGACTCTGTTTCGGCAGTACCGAGGACGTCGGGTCTCGTTTCCTTAATTTGGGCGCTCGAACTCGTTTTCGGCCGTACCGAGGGCGTCGGGTCTCGTTTTCTTAATTTGGGCGCTCGAACTCGGTTTCGGTGGTACCGAGGTCGTCGAGACCCGTTTTCATGTTTTGCGCGCCTGGAGTCGGTGTCGGCGGTACCGAGGGCGTCGGGTCCCGTTTTCATGATTTGCGCTCCCCGACTCATTTTCAGCGGTACCGATGGCGTCGGGTCCCGTTTTAATGTTTTGCGCTCCCCAACTCATTTTCGGCGGTACCGATGGCGTCAAGACCCGTTTTCATGTTTTGCGCTCTCGGACTCATTTTTGGCGGCGCCGAGGGCGTCGGGTCTCATTTTCATGTTTTGTGCGCCCGGACTCATTTTCGGCGGTACCGAGGGAGTCGTGTCCCGTTTTCATGTTTTGCGCGCCCGGACTCGGTTTCGGTGGTACCGAGGGCGTCGAGTCCCGTTTTCATGTTTTGCGCTCCCGGATTCGTTTTCGGCGGTACCGAGGACGTCGGGTCCCATTTTCATGTTTTGCGCTCCCCGACTTATTTTCGGCTGTACCGAGGGCGTCGGGTCCGGTTTTCACGTTTTGCGCTCCCGGTCTCATTTTGGCGGTACCGAGGGCGTCAGAAGCTGTTTTCATGTTTTGCGGTTCCGGACTTGGTTTCGGCGGCGATGAGGGCGTCCGGTCCCGTTTTCATGTTTTGCGCTCCCCGACTCATTTTCGGCGGTACCGATGGCGTCGGGTCCCGTTTTCATGTTTTGCGCGCCCGGACTCTGTTTCGGCGATACCGAGGGCGTCGGGTCACGTTTTCATGTTTTGCGCTCGCGGACTCGTTTTCGGCGGTACCGAGGGCATCGGGTCCCGTTTTCACGTTTTGCGCGCCCGGACTCGGTTTCGGCGGTACCAATGGCGTCGGGACACGTTTTCATGTTTTGCGTTCCCGGACTCATTTTCGACGGTACCGAGGGAGTCGTGTCCCGTTTTCATGTTTTGCGCTCCCGGCCTCGGTTTCGGCGGTACCGAGGGCGTCGAGTCCCGTTTTCATGTTTTGCGCTCCCGGACTCATTTTCGGCGGTACCGAGGGCGTCGGGTCCCGTTTTCATGTTTTGCGCTCCCCGACTCATTTTCGGCTCAACCGAGGGCGTCGGGTCCGGTTTTCACGTTTTGCGCGCCCGGACTAATTTTCGGTGGTACCGAGAGCGTCGGGACCCGTTTTCATGTTTTGCGCGCCCGGACTCGGTTTTGCGGCGCCGAGGGCGTCCGGTCCCGTTTTCATGTTTTGCGCCCCCCGACTCATTTTCCGCGGTAGCGAGGGAGTCGTGTTCCGTTTTCATGTTTTGCGCGCCCGGACTCGGTTTCGACGGTAGCGAGGGCGTCAAGTCCCGTTTTCATTTTTTGCGCTCCCGGACTCGTTTTCGGCGGTACCGGGGGCGTCGGGTCACGTTTTCAAGTTTTGCGCTCGCGGACTCGTTTTCGGCGGTACCGAGGGCGTCGGGTCCAGTTTTCACGTTTTGCGCGGCCGGACTCGGTTTCGGCGGTACCGAGGGCGTCGGGACCCGTTTTCATGTTTTGCGCGCCCGGACTCGGTTTCGGCGGTTCCGAGGGCGTCCGGTCCCGTTTTCATGTCGTGCGCACCCCGACTCATTTTCGGCGGTACCGATGGCGTCGATACCCGTTTTCATGTTTTGCGCTCTCGGACTCGTTTTCGGCGGCGCAGAGGGCGTCGGGTCTCATTTTCATGTTTTGCGCGCACGGACTCATTTTCGGCGGTACCGAGGGAGTCGTATCCCGTTTTCATGTTTTGCGCGCCCGGACTCGGTTTCGGCGGTACCGAGGGCGTCGAGTCCCGTTTTCATGTTTTGCGCTCCCGGACTCGTTTTCGGCGGTACCGAGGGCGTCGGGTCCCGTTTTTATGTTTTGCGCTCCCCGACTCATTTTCGGCTCTACCGAGGGCGTCGGGTCCGGTTTTCACGTTTTGCACGCCCGGTCTCATTTTCGGCGGTACCGAGAGCGTCGGGACCTGTTTTCATGTTTTGCGCGCCCGGACTGGGTTTCGGCGGCGCCGAGGGCGTCCGGTCCCGTTTTCATGTTTTGCGCTCCCCGACTCATTTTCGTCGGTACGGAGGGAGTCGTGTCCCGTTTTCATGTTTTGCGCGCCTGTACTCGGTTTCGGCGGTAGCGAGGGCGTCAAGTCCAGTATTCATTTTTTGCGCTCTCGGAGTCGTTTTCGGCGATACCGAGGGCGTCGGGACACGTTTTCATGCTTTGCGCTCGCGGACTCGTTTTCGGCGGTACCGAGGGCGTCGGGTCCCGTTTTCACGTTTTGCGCGCCCGGACTCGGTTTCGACGGTACCGAGGGCGACTTGACCCGTTTTCATGTTTTGCGTGCCCGAACACTGTTTCGGCGGTACCGAGGGCGGCCGGTCCCGTTTTCATGTTTTTCGCTCCCCGACTCATTTTCGGCGGTACCGATGGCGTCGAGACCCGTTTTCATGTTTTGCGCTCCCCGACTCATTTTCGGCGGTACCGATGGCGTCGAGACCCGTTTTCATGTTTTGCGCTCGCGGACTCGTTTTCGGCGGCGCCGAGGGCGTCGGGTCTCGTTTTCATGTTTTGCGCGCCCGGACTCATTTTCGGCGGTACCGAGGGAGTCGTGTCCCGTTTTCATGTTTTGCGCGCCCGGACTCGGTTTCGGCGGTACCGAGGGCGTCGAGTCCCGTTTTCATGTTTTGCGCTCGCGGACTCTTTTTCGGCGGTACCGAGGGCGTCGGGTCCCGTTTTCATGTTTTGCGCTCCCCGACTCATTTTCGGCTCTACCGAAGGCGTCGGGTCCGGTTTTCACGTTTTGCGCGCCCAGACTCATTTTCGGCGGTACCGAGGGCGTCGCGACACGTTTTCAAGTTTTGCGCGCCCGGAATCGGTTCGGCGGCGCCGAGGGCGTCCGGTCCCTTTTTCATGTTTTGCGCTCCTCGACTCATTTTTTGCGCTCCCGGACTCGTTTTCGACGGTACCGATGGCGTCGGGTCACGTTTTCATGTTTTGCGCTCGGGGACTCGTTTTCGGCGGTACCGAGGGCGTCGGGTCCCGTTTTCACGTTTTGCGCGCCCGGACTCGGTTTCGGAGGTACCGAGGGCGTCGGGACCCGTCTTCATGTTTTGCGCGCCCGGACTCGGTTTCAGCGGTACCGAGGGCGTCCGGTCCCGTTTTCATGTTTTGCACTCCCCGACTCATTTTCGGCGGTACCGATGGCGTCGAGACCCGTTTTCATGTTTTGCGCTTGCGGACTCGTTTTCGGCGGCGTCCGGTCCCGTTTTCATGTTTTGTGCTCCCCAACTCATTTTCGGCGGTACCGATAGCGTCGAGACCCGTTTTCATGTTTTGCGCTCCCCGACTAATTTTCGGCGGTACCGATGGCGTCGAGACTCGTTTTCATGTTTTGCGCTTGCGGACTCGTTTTCGGCGGCGTCCGGTCCCGTTTTCATGTTTTGTGCTCCCCGACTCATTTTCGGCGGTACCGATAGCGTCGAGACCCGTTTTCATGTTTTGCGCGCCCGGACTCATTTTCGGCGGTACCGAGGGAGTCGTGTCCCGTTTTCATGTTTTGCACGCCCGGACTCGTTTTTGGCGGTACGGGGGGCGTCGGATCCCGTTTTCATGTTTTGCGCTCCCGGACTCCGTTTCGGTCGTACCGAGGGCGTCGGGTCTCGTTTTCTTAATATGGGCGCTCGAACTCGTTTTCGGCGGTACCGATGGCGTCGGGTCCCGTTTTCACGTTTTGCGCGCCCGGACTCGGTTTCGTCGGTACCGAGGTCGTTGGGACCCGTTTTCATGTTTTGCGCGCCTGGAGTCGGTGTCGGCGGTACAGAGGGCGTCGGGTCCCGTTTTCATGATTTCCGCTCCCCGACTCATTTTCGGCGGTACCGATGGCGTCGGGTCCCGTTTTCATGTTTTGCGCTCCCCGACTAATTTTCGGCGGTACCGATGGCGTCGGGACCCGTTTTCTTATTTTGCTCTCGCGGACTCATTTTCGGCGGCGCCGTAGGCGTCGGGTCCCATTTTCATGTTTTGCGCGCCCGGACTCATTTTCGGCGGTACCGAGGGAGTCGTGTCCCGTTTTCATGTTTTGCGCGCCCGGACTCGGTTTCGTCGGTACCGAGGGCGTCGAGTCCCGTTTTCAAGTTTTGCGATCCCGGACTCGTTTTCGGCGGTACCGTTGGCGTCGAGACCCGTTTTCATGTTTTGCGCTCTCGGACTCATTTTCGGCGGCGCCGAGGGCGTCGGGTCTCCTTTTCATGTTTTGCGCGCCCGGACTCATTTTCGGCGGTACCGAGGGAGTCGTGTCCCGTTTTCATGTTTTGCGCGCACGGACTCGGTTTCGGCGGTACCGAGGGCGTCGAGTCCCGTTTTCATGTTTTGCGCTCCCGGACTCGTTTTCGGCGGTACCGAGGGCGTCGGGTCCCGTTTTTATGTTTTGCGCTCCCCGACTCATTTTCGGCTCTACCGAGGGCGTCGGGTCCGGTTTTCACGTTTTGCGCGCCCGGTCTCATTTTCGGCGGTACCGAGAGCGTCGGGACCTGTTTTCATGTTTTGTGCGCCCGGACTGGGTTTCGGCGGCGCCGAGGGCGTCCGGTCCCGTTTTCATGTTTTGCGCTCCCCGACTAATTTTCGTCGGTACCGAGGGAGTCGTGTCCCGTTTTCATGTTTTGCGCGCCTGGACTCGGTTTCGGAGGTAGCGAGGGCGTCAAGTACCGTTTTCATTTTTTGCGCTCTCGGAGTCGTTTTCGGCGATACCGAGGGCGTCGGGACACGTTTTCATGTTTTGCGCTCGCGGACTCGTTTTCGGCGGTACCGAGGGCGTCGGGTCCCGTTTTCACGTTTTGCTTGCCCGGACTCGGTTTCGACGGTACCGAGGGCGTCGGGACCCGTTTTCATGTTTTGCGTGCCCGAACTCGGTTTCGGCGGTACCGAGGGCGTCCGGTCTCGTTTTCATTTTTTTCGCTCCCCGACTCATTTTCGGCGGTACCGATGTCGTCGAGACCCGTTTTCATGTTTTGCGCTCCCCGACTCATTTTCGGCGGTACCGATGGCGTCGAGACCCATTTTCATGTTTTGCGCTCTCGGACTCGTTTTCGGCGGCGCTGAGGGCGTCGGGTCTCATTTTCATGTTTTGCGCGCTCGGACTCATTTTCGGCGGTACCGAGGGAGTCGTGTCCCGTTTTCATGTTTTGCGCGCCCGGACTCGGTTTCGGCGGTACCGAGGGCGTCGAGTCCCGTTTTCATGTTATGCGCTCCCGGACTCGTTTTCGGCGGTACCGAGGGCGTCGGGTCCCGTTTTCATGTTTTGCGCTCGCCTACTCGTTTTCGGCGGTACCGAGGGCGTCGGGTCCGATTTTCACGTTTTGCGCGCCCGGACTCATTTTTGGCGGTACCGAGGGCGTCGGGACACGTTTTAAAGTTTTGCGCGCCCGGACTCGATTCGGCGGCGACGAGGGCGTCTGGTCCCTTTTTCATGTTTTGCGCTCCCCGACTCATTTTCGGCTGTAGCGAGGAGGTCGTGTTCCGTTTTCATGTTTTGCGCGCCCGGACTATGTTTCGGCGGTAGCGAGGGCGTCAAGTCTCGTTTTCATTTTTTGCGCTCCTGGACTCGTTTTCGGCGGTACCGAGGGCGTCGGGTCACGTTTTCATGTTTTGCGCTCGCAGACTCATTTTCGGCGGTACCGAGGGTGTCGGGTCCCGTTTTCACATTTTGCGCGCCCGGACTCGGTTTCGACGGTACCGATGGCGTCGGGTCCCGTTTTCATGTTTTGCGCTCCCCATCTCATTTTCGGCGGTACCGATGGCATCGAGACCCGTTTTCATGTTTTGCGCTCTCGGACTCATTTTCTGCGGCGCCGAGGGCGTCGGGTCTCCTTTTCATGTTTTACACGCCCGGACTCATTTTCGGCGGTACCGAGGGAGTCGTGTCCCGTTTTCATGTTCTGCGCGCCCGGACTCGGTTTCGGCGGTACCGAGGGCGTCGAGTCCCGTTTTCGTGTTTTGCGCTCCTGCACTCGTTTTCGGCGGTACCGAGGGCGTCGGGTCCCGTTTTTATGTTTTGCGCTCCCCGACTCATTTTCGGCTCTACCGAGGGCGTCGGGTCCGGTTTTCACGTTTTGCGCGCCCGGTCTCATTTTCGGCGGTACCGAGAGCGTCGGGACCTGTTTTCATGTTTTGCGCGCCCGGACTTGGTTACGGTGGCGCCGAGGGCGTCCGGTCCCGTTTTCATGTTGTGCGCTCCCCGACTCATTTTCGTCGGTACCGAGGGAGTCGTGTCCCGTTTTCATGTTTTGCGCGCCCGGACTCGGTTTCGGCGGTAACGAGGGCGTCAAGTCGCGTTTTCATTTTTTACGCTCCCGGTCTCGTTTTCGGCGATACCGAGGGCGTCGGGTCACGTTTTCATGATTTGCGCTCGCGGGCTCGTTTTCGGCGGTACCGAGGGCGTCGGGTCCCGTTTTCACGTTTTGCGCGCCCGGATTCGATTTCGGCGGTACCGAGGGCGTCGGGACCTGTTTTCGTGTTTTGCGCGCCCGAACTCGGTTTCGGCGGTACCGAGGGCGTCCGGTCCCGTTTTCATGTTTTGCGCTCCCCGACTCATTTTCGGCGGTACCGATGGCGTCGAGACCTGTTTTCATGTTTTGCGCTCCCCGACTCATTTTCGGCGGTACCGGTGGCGTCGAGACCCGTTTGCATGTTTTGCGCTCTCGGACTCGTTTTCGGCGGCGCCGAGGGCGTCGGGTCTCATTTTCATGTCTTGCGCGCCCGGACTCATTTTCGGCGGCACCGAGGGAGTCGTGTCCCGTTTTCACGTTTTGCGCGCCCGGACTTGGTTTCGGCGGTACCGAGGGCGTCGGGACCCGTTTTCATGTTTTGCGCGCCCTGACTCGGTTTCGAGGGTACCGAGGGCGTCCGGTCCCGTTTTCATGTTTTGCGCTCCCCGACTCATTTTCGGCGGTACCGATGGCGTCGAGACCCGTTTTCATGTTTTGCGTTCTCGGACTCGTTTTCGGCGGCGCCGAGGGCGTCGGGGCTCATTGTCATGTTTTACGCGCCCGGACTCATTTTCGGCGGTACCGAGGGAGTCGTGTCCCGTTTTCATGTTTTGCGCTTCCGGACTCGGTTTCGGCGGTACCGAGGCCGTCGAGTCCCGTTTTCATGTTTTGCGCTCCCGGACTCGTTTTCGGCGGTACCGGGGGCGTCGGGTCCCGTTTTCATGTTTTGCGCTCACGGACTCCGTTTCGGCCGTACCGAGGGCGTCAGGTCTCGTTTTCTTAATTTGGGCGCTCGAACTCGTTTTCGGCTGTACCGAGGGCGTCGGGTCTCGTTTTTTTAATTTGGGCGCTCGAACTCGTTTTCGGCCGTACCGAGGGCGTCGGGTCTCGTTTTCTTAATTTGGGCGCTCGAACTCGGTTTCGGCGGTACCGAGGTCGTGGGGACCCGTTTTCATGTTTTGCGCGCGTGGAGTCGGTGTCGGCGGTACCGAGGGCGTCGGGTCCCGTTTTCATGATTTGCGCTCCCCGACTCATTTTCGGCGGTACCGATGGCGTCGGGTCCCGTTTTCATGTTTTGCGCTCCCCGACTAATTTTCGGCGGTACCGAGGGAGTCGTGTCCCGTTTTCATGTTTTGCGCGCCCGGACTCGGTTTCGGCGGTACCGAGGGCGTCGAGTCCCGTTTTCATGTTTTGCGCTCCCGGACTCGTTTTCGGCGGTACCGAGGGCGTCGGGTCCCGTTTTCATGTTTTGCGCTCCCCGACTCATTTTCGGCTCTCCCGAGGGCGTCGGGTCCGGTTTTCGCGTTTTGCGCGCCCGGACTCATTTTCGGCGGTACCGAGGGCGTCGGGACCAGTTTTCATGTTTTGCGCGCCCAGACTCGGTTCAGCGGCGCCGAGGGCGTCCGGTCCCGTTTTCATGTTTTGCGCTCCCCTACTCGTTTTCGGCGGTACCGAGGGCGTCGGGTCCCGTTTTCATGATTTGCACTCCCCGACTCATTTTCGGCGGTACCGATGGCGTCGGGTCCTATTTTCATGTTTTGCGCTCCCCATCTCATTTTCGGCGGTATCAATAGCGACCTGTTTTCATGTTTTGCGCTCTTATACTCGTTTTCGGCGGCGCCGAGGGCGTCCGGTCCTGTTTTCATGTTTTGCGCTCCCCGACTCATCTTCGGCGGTCCCGAGGGCGTCGAGTCCTGTTTTCATGTTTTGCGCCCCCGTACTCGTTTTCGGCGGCGCCGAGGGCGTCGGGTCCCGTTTTCACATTTTGCGGGCCCGGACTCATTTTCGGCAGTACCGAGGGAGTCGTGTCCCGTTTTCATGTTTTGCGCGACCGGACTCGGTTTCGGCGGTACCGAGGGCGTCGAATCCCGTTTTCATGTTTTGCGCGCCCAGACTCGGTTCAGCGGCGCCGAGGGCGTCCGGTCCCGTTTTCATGTTTTGCGCTCCCCTACTCGTTTTCGGCGGTACCGAGGACGTCGGGTCCCGTTTTCATGATTTGCACTCCCCGACTCATTTTCGGCGGTACGGATGGCGTCGGGTCCCATTTTCATGTTTTACGCTCCCCATCTCATTTTCGGCGGTATCAATAGCGACCTGTTTTCATGTTTTGCGCTCTTATACTCGTTTTCGGCGGCGCCGAGGGCGTCCGGTCCTGTTTTCATGTTTTGCGCTCCCCGACTCATCTTCGGCGGTCCCGAGGGCGTCGAGTCCTGTTTTCATGTTTTGCGACCCCGTACTCGTTTTCGGCGGCGCCGAGGGCGTCGGGTCCCGTTTTCACATTTTGCGGGCCCGGACTCATTTTCGGCAGTACCGAGGGAGTCGTGTCCCGTTTTCATGTTTTGCGCGACCGGACTCGGTTTCGGCGGTACCGAGGGCGTCGAATCCCGTTTTGATGTTTTGCGCTCCCGGGCTCGTTTTCGGCGGTACCGAGGGCGTCAGGTCCCGTTTTCATGTTTTGCGCTGCCCGACTCATTTTCGTCTCTCACGAGGGCGTCGGGTCCGGTTTTCACGTTTTGCGCGCCCGGACTCATTTTCGGCGGTACCGAGGGCGTCAAGTCCCGTTTTCACATTTTGCGGGCCCGGACTCATTTTCGGCAGTACCGAGGGCGTCAAGTCCCGTTTTCATTTTTTGCGCTCCCGGACTTGTTTTCGGCGGTACCGAGGGCATCGGGTCACGTTTTCATGTTTTGCGCTCGCGGACTCGTTTTCGGCGGTACCGAGGGCGTCGGGTCCCGTTTTCACGTTTTGCGCGCCCGGACTCGGTTTCGGCGGTACCGAGGGCGTCGGGACCCATTTTCATGTTTTGCGCTCCCCGACTCATTTTCGGCGGTACCGATGGCGTCGGGACCCGTTTTCATGTTTTGCGCTCTCGGACTCGTTTTCGGTGGCGCCGAGGGCGTCGGGTCACTTTTTAATGTTTTCCGCGCCCGGACTCATTTTCGGCGGTACCAAGGGAGTCGTGTCCCATTTTCATGTTTTGCGCGCCCGGACTCGGTTTCGGCTGTACCGAGGGCGTCGGGCCCCGTTTTCATGTTTTGCGCTCCCGGACTCGTTTTCGGCGGTACCGAGGGCGTCGGGTCCCGTTTTCATGTTTTGAGCGCCCGGACTCGTTTTCGGCGGTACCGAGGGCGTCGGGACCCGTTTTCATGTTTCCTCTCCCGGACTCATTTTCGGCTCTACCGAGGGCGTCGGGTCCGGTTTTCACGTTTTACGCGCCCGGACTCGGCTGTACCGAGCGCGTCCGGTCCCGTTTTCATGTTTTGCGCTCCCCGACTCATTTTCGGCGGTACCGATTGCGTCGCGACTCGTTTTCATGTTTTGCGCTCTCGGACTCGTTTTCGGCGGCGCCGAGGGCGTCAGGTCTCTTTTTCATGTTTTGCGCGCCCGGACTCATTTTCGGCGGTACCGAGGGAGTCGTGTCCCGTTTTCATGTTTTGCGCGCCCGGACTCGGTTTCGACGGTACCGAGGGCGTCGAGTCCCGTTTTCATGTTTTGCGCTCCCGGACTCGTTTTCGACGGTACCGAGGGCGTCGGGTCCCGTTTTCATGTTTTGCGCTCCCCGACTCATTTTCGGCTCTTCCGAGGGTGTCGGGTCTGGTTTTCGGCGGTACCGAGGGAGTCATGTCCCGTTTTCATGTTTTGCGCGCCCGGACTCGGTTTCGGCGGTACCGGGGTGTCGGGTCCCGTTTTCATGTTTTGCGCTCTCGGCCTCCGTTTCGGCCGTACCGAGGGTGTCGGGTCTCGTTTTGTTAATTTGGTCGCTCGAACTCATTTTCGGCTGTACCGAGAGCGTCGGGTCCCGTTTTCACGTTTTGCGCGCCCGGACTCGGTTTTGGCGGTACCGAGGTCGTCGGGACCCGTTATCATGTTTTGCGCGCCGGGAGTCGGTGTCGGCGGTACCGAGGCCGTCGGGTCCCGTTTTCATGATTTGCGCTCCCCGACTTATTTTTGGCGGTACCGATGGCGTCGGGTCCCACTTTCATGTTTTGCGCTCCCCGACTCATTTTCGGCGGAACCGATACCGTCGCGACCCGTTTTCATGTTTGGCGCTCTCAGACTCGTTTTCGGCGGCGCCGAGGGCGTCCGGTCCCGTTTTCATGTTTTGCGCACCCCGACTCATTTTTGGCGGTCCCGAGGGCGTCGTGTCCCGTTTTCATGTTTTGCGCTCCCGGACTCGTTTTCGGCGGCGCCGAGGGCGTCGGGTCCCGTTTTCATGTTTTGCGCGCCCGGTTTCGGTTTCGGCGGCGCCGAGGGCGTCCGGTCCCGTTTTCATGTGTTGCCCTCCCCGACTCATTTTCGGCGGTTCCGATGGCGTCCGGACCCGTTTTAATGTTTTGCGCTCCCCGACTCATTTGCGGCTCTACCGAGGGCGTCAGGTCCGGTTTTCACGTTTAGCGCGCCCGGACTCGTTTTCGACGGTACCGATGGCTTCGGGACCCGTTTTCATGTTTTGCGCGCCCGGACTCGGTTTCGGCGGCACCGAGGGCGTCCGGTCCCGTTTTCATGTTTTGCGCTCCCCGACTCATTTTCGGCGGTACCGAGGGTGTCGTGTCCCGTTTTCATGTTTTGCGCACCCGGACTCGGTTTCGGCGGTACCGAGGGCGTTCGGTCCCGTTTTCATTTTTTGCGCTCCCGGACTCGTTTTCGGCGGTACCGAGGGCGTCGGGTCACGTTTTCATGTTTTGCGCAAGCGGACTCGTTTTCGGCGGTACCGAGGGCGTCGGGTCCCGTTTTCACGTTTTGCGCGCCCGGACTCGGTTTCGGCGGTACCGAGGGCGTCGGGACCCGTTTTCTTGTTTTGCACGCCCGGACTCATTTTCGGCGGTACCGAGGGCGTCGGGATCCGTTTTCATGTTTTGCGCGCCCAGACTCGGTTCGGCGGCGCCGAGGGCGTCCGGTCCCGTTTTCATGTTTTGCGCTCCCCTACTCGTTTTCGGCGATACCGAGGGCGTCGGGTCCCGTTTTCATGATTTGCGTTCCCCGACTCATTTTCGGCGGTACCGATGGCGTCGGGTCCTGTTTTCATGTTTTGCGCTCCCCATCTCATTTTCGGCGGTACCGATGGCGTCGGGACCCGTTATCATCTTTTGCGCTCTCGGACTCATTTTCGGCGGCGCCGAGGGCGTCGGGTCCCGTTTTCATGTTTTGCGCTCGAGGACTCGGTTTCGGCGGTACCGTGGTCGTCGGGACCCGTTTTCATGTTTTGCGCGCCCGGACTCGGTTTCGGCGGAACCGAGGGCGTCCGGTCCCGTTTTCATGTTTTGCGCTCACCGACTCATTTTCGGCGGTACCGATGGTGTCGAGAACCGTTTTCATGTTTTGCGCTCGCGGAATCGTTTTCGGCGGCGTCCGGTCCCGTTTTCATGTTTTGCGCTCCCCGACTCATTTTCGGCGGTACCGATGGCGTCGGGTACCGTTTTCAGGTTTTGCGCTCCCGGACTCGTTTTCGGCGGTACCGAGGGCGTCCGGTCCCGTTTTCATGTTTTGCGCTCCCCGACTCATTTTCGGCGGTACCGATGGCGCCGCGACCCGTTTTCATGTTCTGCGCTCTCGAACTCGTTTTCGGCGGCGCCGAGGGCGTCGGGTGTCCTTCTCATGTTTTGCGCACCCGGACTCATTTTCGGCTGTACCGAGGGAGTCGTGTCCCGTTTTCATGTTTTGCGCGCCCGGACTCGGTTTCGGCGGTACCGAGGGCGTCGAGTCCCGTTTTCATGTTTTGCGCTCCCGGACTTGTTTTCGGCGGTACCGGGGGCGTCGGGTCCCGTTTTCATGTTTTGCGCTCTCGGACTCCGTTTCGGCCGTATCGAGGGTGTCGGGTCTCGTTTTCTTAATTTGGGCGCTCGAACTCGTTTTCGGCGGTACCGAGAGCGTCGGGTCCCGTTTTCACGTTTTGCGCGCCCGGACTCGGTTTTGGCGGTACCGAGGTCGTCGGGACCCGTTTTCATGTTTTGTGCGCCTGGAGTCGGTGTCGGCGGTACCGAGGGCGTCGGGTCCCGTTTTCATGATTTGCGCTCCCCGACTCATTTTCGGCGGTACCGATGGCGTCGGGTCCCGTTTTCAAGTTTTGCGCTCCCCGGCTCATTTTCGGCGGTATCAATAGCGACCTGTTTACATGTTTTGCGCTCTTATACTCGTTTTCGGCGGCGCCGAGGGCGTCCGGTTCCGTTTTCACGTTTTGCGCGCCCGGACTCGGTTTCGGCGGTACCGAGGGCGTCGGGACCCGTTTTCATGTTTTGCGCCCCCGTACTCGTTTTCGGCGGTACCGAGGGCGTCCGGTCCCGTTTTCATGTTTTGCGCTCCCCGACTCATTTTCGGCGGTACCGATGGCGTCGAGACCCGTTTTCATGTTTTGCGCTCTCGGACTCGTTTTCGGCGACGCCGAGGGCGTCGGGTCTCTTTTTCATGTTTTGCGCGCCGGGACTCATTTTCGGCGGTACCGAGGGCGTTGAGTCTCGTTTTCATGTTTTGCGCTCCCGGACTCGTTTTCGGCGGTACCGAGAGCGTCGGGTCCCGTTTTCATGTTTTGCGCTCCCCGACTCATTTTCGGCTCTACCTAGGGCGTCGGGTCCGATTTTCACGATTTGCGCGCCCGGACTCGTTTTCGGCGGTACCGAGGGCGTCGGGACCCGTTTTCATGTTTTGCGCGCCCGGACTCGGTTTCGGCGGCGCCGAGGGCGTCCGGCCCGTTTTCATGTTTTGCGCTCCCCGACTCATTTTCGGCGGTACCGAGGGAGTCGTGTCACGTTCTCATGTTTTGCGCGCCCGGACTCGGTTTCGGCGGTACCGAGGGCGTCAAATCTCGTCTTCATTTTTTGCGCTCCCGGACTCGTTTTCGGTGGTGCCGAGGGCGTCCGGTCCCGTTTTCATGTTTTGCGCTCGCCGACTCATTTTCGACTGTACCGAGGGAGTCGTGTCCCGTTTTCATGTTTTGCGCGCCCGGACTCGGTTTCGGCGGTACCGTGGGCGTCGAGTCCTAAATATTTTTTTAATAATTATAAATATAAAAATACCCATTCATTGACAGCCCTACAGTCACCGTCACTGCGCAGACTTAGTAGGACCCCACATGTCGGTGACATAAAAACATCTAATAATCAGAGAAACAAACTGCGCAGACTTAGCAGGACCCCACATGTCGCAGAGAAACAAACTAGATTTTATAATCCCGCGGACCCCACATGTCGGTGACACAAAACATCTAAGAATATTTTATGGAGTGATAGATGTTACTTGACGTTGTACTCGAACCAGACATTATTTTCCTAGAAACCCTAGATTTTTCGGCGCCATTTGGTTCCTTTCCCGCGCCAAACCCCGAAGCGCGCTATAACACCATTTCTCCTCTTCAGTTTCGGCTCTCCCCTCCGTTGAAGCCCTCTGGTCTCCACTGTCTTGTCAAGCGTGGCGGTACAAGTTGAGCGAGGCGAGGCGTCGCTGCTGAGGGAGACGTTTTAGAGCTAAGCCTACATATCAGTACCCCTTTGTTTTCTGGTACTGAATTTTCCTCCTTTTTTCTTTGTTCGATTTCAGCCCTTATGGCTAACCTGATTTTCGGATTGACTTTAACCATTCGTGTTGAATATGGACATTATTTGGATGAATTTGCGCATTTAGATCAACGAAGCAGATATTCTTGTTGAGCTGGCCTTTTTTTTTTTTGCTTTTTGTTTCACTGAAAATCACTTTATTATCGTTGCTTGATTGTGTATTGTGCATCCAATGTATAGTGATGTTTGATTTGGACCGAAGACTGGAGTTGGATGAGTTTACCGCTTGAAAAATAAAAATTGGTCTTAGTACCATGCTACCAATTGTATAACACATTTAGCCAACAACTAAGATCTGGCTTGAAATTCAAACTCATTTATAATTAAGGAAATTATTTCCATACTGCATATTTTGAGTTTTTTTAGTCTTAATGTATGCTTTCATTTAACTAATAGTTTACTTTTCTTTATGCTATTGTGGGTAATGACAGTCCAGTTGGTTCTTTGCTGTTTCATTCCTAATAGAAACTAGTACTAGGTCATATTAATCCTAATTAGTGAAGTGACTCTACATTCGGAGGTAAGGGTGCTACTGGACGGGTACCAACTCCCGTCCCAATCCACTAATTATGAGTTAAAGATCATGTCCAAGTCCAAACCATATTTACAAACTTTTGTCCAGTCCAAGTTCAAACCATATTTTGTCCACTTCTTGTCCACAGTTTGACCACAATTTGTCCATATTCTGCTCATATTCTGCCCATATTAATACATCAAACTACAGCAATACATTCAGTACTTTAGATTACGAAACAACATCACCACAAATACAAATCAGTACATGCAAAAGAACGGACACTTAATTCAATACACAAATTGTTCATAGACTCATTAGAAAGAAAAAAAAACTGATTCAAAATGATAATCAGCAAAAACACAACATTAAAGCTAAAATAAAGTTTTTTTTAAAAAACCAGAAGCTATCCCAAATACCAACAATTCATAAGAAACCTGTGCCAAAATCAAATAAAATTGGTTAGTTTATTTCAAAAGAACAACACTGTTAG
The DNA here is from genome assembly GCA_964058805.1 of Schoenoplectus triqueter. Lineage (NCBI taxonomy): Eukaryota > Viridiplantae > Streptophyta > Magnoliopsida > Poales > Cyperaceae > Schoenoplectus > Schoenoplectus triqueter. The sequence continues at coordinate 16,310 of CAXKVV010000445.1, forward strand.
TATATTTAAAATTGCTCAAAATGTGTACCAAGAAACAAGCATTAATATTAACTTGTTAGGTACAAAATGAAAAGTATCATTTATAGGTGTATTATTATGTTAAACTAGAATAAACTAACCAAATTATTATTCATTTCCTGACTATTGTTTTTTCAATCTTATAGTCTATGCTTAAAACTGATATGTTATTAAATATTATAAGTGCATCATTTTTGTTCCTACATGCAACAAAAAAAACCTTAGATTTAATTTAGAAAAACACAAAATTTACAGAAAATGTGCAGCAATGAATTGAGCTCATTCTTATAAAAAAACAATAACCAGTAGGTAAATATTCTTTGTCATGCATCACTCATGCTGACATAATCAATCACAGTTAAGTCATTAAATAGATCTAGAAATTATAAATATAACCTTATAAGTTTCTTATATTAATAAAATTACCCACGATTTATTTTGATTAAATAAAAGTAGAGTCATTAAAAATCAGATTTATAATGAATTGACCAATGACTAATAGAACTGCAGTAGAGAGAAAATAGATGGTTACCGGTATTCCTACAAGACTTGAAGTTGTTTGTCTAAGACAGCTAACACCATATGTACATATCCTGAACATCAAATAAATATAAAAAAGCTGAGAATATTACATAATTATAAGGAATAAATGAGAAAGATACCTTTAATGAATAAATTCAAATGCTAAAAGAAAAAAAACGTTGTGAATTCATTGACCAGATAGGTGTTCATATTTGAGAGAGTGGGAAGCAATTAGATTTGGGTTCTCAAATCCCATATTTACGATAAACAAATAGAAACAACATAATTTCGCATAATTATGCAAAATTCATAATTATGCAATATTTATTGCAAGGTTAGTTTTTACCACCAAATAGCTCCAGAATTTCCCATGAATGGACGGAATTGAGTCAAGTCGAATGAACCATCATCGGGACCAAACCAATCCTTTGTGCATATAAGGGACTCAAGAGTTTCAGCACCCATAGAGTTGCGCAAGTGGTCAGTCAATCGACCTGCTGCACTAAATGCCGATTCGGATGCAACAGTCGAGACTGGAACTGCCAAGAAGTCCCGAGCCATCTTTGCAAGTGTAGGGTACAACTCTGATTAATCATCTCAAAAGTTGAATTCCACCTTGTTGGACAATCTAAAATCAATCCTTTTCGAGGTTTTAACCTAAGTTCCATCGCAACGACATTAAACATTTGTAGTTTTGTTGGAGATGAATCAATAGATCGCATGAGCTCTCTAATTTTTTTCACTGTTACCTGTATGACACTCATACCATCTTGTACCAAGATATTCAAGATGTGTGCCGTACACCTCATGTGCATAAACTTCCCAAGAAAATTAGTTCTCTCCCAAAGTTTATTCTCTAGTAGGGATACCGCATTATCATTTGCGGAGCAATTATCTAGAGTCAAGGTGAATATCTTCCGATCTAGCTTCCAATTCACTAAGATTTGTTCGATCATATCCGAAATTGCTTGACCCTTGTGAGGATAAGGAATTTTTTTAAAACCAATTATCTTCTTTTGGAGATTGAAACCGTGGTCTATGTAATGTGCTGTCAAACACAAGTATCCTAAGTTTGTACTCGAGGTCCAAATATCACTCGTGAAAGACATCCGTGAATCTAACGCAGCAAATTCATTCAATGCTACATCACTGCCAACTTTGAACACCTCTACACAATCATTTCTTAGAGTTTGACGCTTTACGGCTATATATTCAGGTTTGAGTGATCTCATAGCCGGTTCCCAAAATCGACTATTAATTGCTGAAAAAGGTATCTCAGCATCAATAAAGAGCAAGGTAAGGAGGCTACGAGTCAAGTCTGGATCAAACCTAAAAGTGGAAGTCTCAAATAGATCTTTTCCTAGATTAGCAACTATCATTGCTCTTTCTTCTTTGGGGATTTTTGGACAACCTTCTAGGATATGACGACGCAAGTGTGTCGTTCCTGATCTTGGATTGAATGTAAACTTGACTTCACACTTTTTGCAAACCACCATATTTTCTTCAGCATCATCAAAATGGTTCCACACAAACGATCTTTTTCATGAACGACTCTGTCTAATTTCAGTTGCTCCACTCCCACTCTCAGATTCATCACCAATGATGTCACCATGAGAACCTGATTGTGACATTACCTATAGAATACAAAAATTTAAACAAATTAATTATTATTTAGCACTGAAATGTGTTCATTGAAATAAATGAAAAAAAGTCAGCACTAGACTTCTTCTAGTGTGCCAACTACTAAACAAAATATTATTATATTCGCTTAATTTAATTTTCACCGGCAGTTCATGTCAATCATTACTTAATTCCAGTGCCAATTTTCACCTAAAGAGAAGCATGATATGATACTGTCACAAAAGAAAATTCTTAGAAAATATTTTCAAATGAATTAAAATCCTTTTGGAATTTCCCAAGGTACGTACTGCTTGACAGGAACCAAAATCCTAACAAATATTATGAAAAAGGCATGCCAGAGAACAGAGAACAGAGAGAGAACAAAAAAGAAATGAAACAGTGCAACAAGAGGCCCCAACAAAACAAGTGCTAATTAAGGTACTTAGTCCAATAACCTACTCTCATTCATATTCTCAGTATTTTTCTTGGATCTCATTTTTATTATCTCTAATTAAGAAGACTATAATTTACCAGTTCGTTCAAGAGAAGGATCTTACTTCCTCCAACATTACACTTAATTTATTGTTACATTCAGTCTCAAATTAATTTCTGGTTCTCAATTTTATAAATTGAGTGCTTAGCACTTACAATTTATCAAAACGAAAATTTTATATAGCTTTGAAAAATTACAAAATGATTAGCTTAAAACTAAACTAAAACAAAAAAAGTACTCGGATGTCTACATCCATGAATGGAAGCTTTAGAGAGTTAGAGTGCGAATTTATTACTAAATCGGAGAGATAGAGGACAAAGATCTACTTAGTACTTACAGTATATCAGTATTCCAGTAAGTGGCAGCCCTAAACTGCCATGTCTCGAGTCCTAATCAGAACAATAAAATGGGGGGAGGTAAATCATACATTTCCGACAAAGAGCTCGTCGAGGGAAGGTCAGAGGAGTATGAGGCGGAGAAAAGATTGGCGAGATTGTTGGCGGTGAGGTTGGAGGCGGAGGTTTGGGCGACAAATTTGTGGGTGCTGGGATGGCAAAGCTGGTGTCAGGGCAATGGGAGAGTTTTCTTCTCTATCGAAAGCAAAGAGACGATTTCAGTGAGAAAAAAGAGAAAGAACGATAGGGTTATTCGCACCAAGAGCAGTCCAGCGTCAGTCCACTGTAGAGTCCATCCTTAGCCCACGATTTCCCATATTTTTCTCACATTTGTCCATTTAGTATTTATATTTGAGTTTGAATTGGGCTTTACGTTCAAGTTCAAATAAAGTCCAGTCCAATAGCGTCCATTACTGTCCAGTCCATTTTGTCCATGGACTAATATGTCCATTAGCAGCCCTATTCGGAGGTTATTAGATCATACAGGCTTGCCAGAAGCTAGTACCTGCTTTGGCCTCATCAAGACCTTATATAGGCCCCCTATATGTTGTCTCCACATGAAGCGGTTATCAGATTGCGCCCTAACAACGATTATGGGCCGATTAAGGGGTAGTTTTTGACATTATGGACAGTTATTGTTCTGTATGTAATTAAGAAATTAACCTTGCTGAGCTAGAAAGCCTAACGATGACCTCTGTTCTTGGCCCACAGTTCTTAATGAGCCTTTGGACACGATCCTATCAGAAAACAAATATCTTGAAACTAGGATGTTCGAAACGAGTTTGTAGTACTAGTATTCTGGTGTTTTGGTTGTGCTTGCAAGGTGTTTTTACAAATTCTGCTTAGAGCATTGTGCCAATTCTGTTGCTTATTCTGTACTAATATTATGCTGTTTTCTAGACTGCTGGACTGGACTGGTTGATTCAGTAGTTCAAAATGGGCCTAATATCTTTTTTGAAGTACCAAGTCATCCTTAATGTTTTGTTTCCACTTAAAGATTCCTTCAAAGCTTCTCTGTTATTAAAGAACTCACCTGCTTCTTCATTACTTCTATTTCAGGGAAATTGTGCAAATCAAAGGAAATAGAACTCGTTCAAGCACTGATCCATTTTTGCTCCTATTTAGCTGAAATGGCAGGACAATCTGATCCTAGTCTTTCCATTTTTTCAGCTCCAGAGGTACAGATAATGTTACTATTTCCACCATTGATTCCTCCTCTGGGATTTACTATTACTTCTGTCTTTATTGAGGAAGTTGCACGTTTTCTTTTGCTTATTTTCATGCATAGGTGGAGTTCCTTGCGGAGGATGAGATGATTGAAATTGTGCCCAATATTCGGATGGATGCATTAAACTTGCTTTGTGTAAGATTACTTCTCCTTTCCATGAAGATTTTAGTTTTGCAATCAGTGCAGTGGGGTTGCTTCATAGCCTCCGGAATTGGTTTGCTGTGGACTTCATTGTGGAGCATTTATTCCATTTTGATTTCAACCTAAGAGGTGTTCCTTGAGAAGTTCAGTTTGGTTATAAATTTTTGGGCTTTTGATTCGACATAATAAAAAATGGGAAAACTAATGCTTGGTCCAATGAAAGAAACTTAACAGAAATGTGTTCTTTATGAGGTAGTAGTTTTAACACTTCTGTTTAATGCTTAGGACAGAGGTCCTCTTTGGGTGATTGTACCAAAAACCTAATCATTGATCTCTAATTTGATATTATATTTTCCTTGGGTACAAGTGCAAGACTAATCATCTCCATTGATAACAAGGATATCTTTTGCATTCTTTCGCAAGTGCAAGTCTAGTTTCAGGATTATTCCTATTGGTGTGACAATCTTTTATTTCAATAGAAAATGATGTTTCTGTTAAGCAGCATTTTATTTTGTGCTTGTTACATGACTTGTAGGGTGATTTTGGACCATTTTTACCTCAAATTGCATGTAAGGTGCCCCTCTGGCTTGCTGTGGCTCTTAAAAAACGAGGCAAATGCTCCATCCGCACACCTGATTGGATGTCAGTTGGTGAGAAATTTTAAACTGTTTATTACAATTTATATTATTTCTGGGCATGTTCAAAATTAAAGACGGCACTGCTAACCTTTTATAATACAGTCATCGAATGGACTGAAAGCAATAAAAATTCCAAACCGTATTAACTAGAATTGTTCTACTTTTTTTCTATGGAGGAAATCCAATTGACTTTTCTTGTTCCAGAAAGAAATCATAAAAGCTAAAAAAATTTGAACTTTCTCATGCTTGCAATCTATCAGGCATTTTTTTATTCACAGAAGGTCTGTACTTAAGAAGTTTAGAATGAAATCAAAAGGTTAGAGGGGGGAGGTATTAATATATTTTTGTGATCTTTTAGTTTGGAATTTTCAACTTTTGTAAATTGTAGAGAGGTTGACACAAGTACTAGAAGCTGAAAGAGAATCACCTAGAGAATTCCAACCTTTACCATTCCATTATGTGGAAATTTCACGTCTTTTGCTTGACCAGTAAGTTATTGACATACTTGATGGGTTTTATAACATCATTTTAGTTTCTTACAATATTTTCAACATATATCCAACATATTTTTGTCATTTTGTATACATAATTGTTACCAAATATTTTGTGGTCTATTTGAACAAAAAACGACCCTCAATGACAAAAAAGATTTGTGCACAAGTTGGGTGAATAGTCCACAGGAAGAGATAATTTCAGTACAATATATATTTTTTTTCAATATTAATATAAATCTGGCAATTGAGTAGTCTCTTTATTTTTAGAAAAAAGGTAGCACAGTAGGAATTGGAGAAAAAGTGGAAGGTTGGAATTAGATAGGCAGCCTTCTCTATTGCACTATACAACTATTTCTTCTAATGTTTAAATACAAAAGAACAAAAAATTTGCCTTCTAATAATTTGCACAATACGCTTAATTCTGTCTTTCAATTTGATATTATGATTCTTCAACCTAATATCTTTGAAACATAATTTCAGTGCACATGATGACATACCTGAGGTGTACATGGTAGGTATTACTCTGTGCTCTTGATAACTTTGTTCTTAATTTAAAATCACATGATTTTTTGTAACTGTGTAATGTAATGGTGTAGGTGAGATCATTAATTGAAGATATTAGAAATGTGAGGTTTCATAAGGTGGAATCCGGTTTAGAAACAATTTCAGGCCGAACTCATGCTGTGAAGGTACTATTTTTGTTCTTTCCTCAAATTTAAGAATTAAGGTTTTGGTTGCTTGGTTTCAAGATGTGGAAAATGTGCTTGTTTTGGTTGTGGTTACAAACTTACAATATATAGGAAAATATTCATTTTTTACCTGTTCAAATGAAACCTGGTATTATTTGAAGAAATATGGACAGCAAGCATCTTGCAATTACCTATGAAAAGTATATAATATATTGACAATTTTTACACTGCCACAAATGAATCTGTCTTTTCTGGTTTATTTGGTTGAGGTCATATGTTCCGGGTCTTCCTTGTGGAGACAATAATCACTTGTGCTCAGTTTGCCAAAAGCACCTTGTAATTACTTGTATCTCTATGTTCATAAATTATTTATATGGCAGTTGAAAAATCTCTCAGCCATGGAGGTGAACTTAGTGCGGCCTTTCATGGTGCGGGTCTTACAGGCTTTCTACAAGCACGACAGTCCAGAAATGGTTCAACAAGCTGATACTTCAGCAAATAAACGACCCCAAGTTGTTGATCGCGGTCCACGCGTAAGTCTTTGCTCTTTTTGTTATTCTTGTTCTTGTAATTTTATGCCACTCTATGATTATTGTCATTAGCAAATACATGTAATGTAGATTTATTCTTGTGTTTTATGTTTGTTCTCTGGAAAAGGCACATGGAAGTTGTTAGAAAGAATAGCAAAAAAAGTATATTAGTACATTTATTTTATTATTATATAAATGAACAAAAAATTTATTACTATAAAAGTCAACAAAGTGGAAAACATAAATCAGAAGTCCAAACTCCTACTAACTTGGCATTTCTTTTTCTTTTTTTTT
>CAXKVV010000446.1:0-52627 GCA_964058805.1 Schoenoplectus triqueter
AGCGTCTATTTGCTCCGAGATTACGTATTCTTCTATTATGCACCCTTTCTGTTGTTCTGTCCATCTAGATCTTTTGTCATGTGGTTGGGTAGCACCAAGTGAGTCTGTTTGGGAGATCGATCAGCAGGATCTGGTCGAATTGGTAGGTGCCAAAAAATAATCATAGTATTTTTTTTAGAGGAAATCTTATAATTCCCTTCTGCTATCCCCCAACTCCGACCCCCCAGTTCTTCGCTCCGACATATTTGTCATGTGCGCTATGAGGCTCCCTTTGACCGTAGTCAATATTTGTTAGGCAAGTTAGTTTGAAAATTAGCAACATGATTCTAGAACTAATACATCCTTATATGTAGTCATGTACCTTCAACAGTTGAAGTTAACGAGAAGTTGAAAACACACCCGACTTGCTCATTGAATTTCTATCATCCTTTTTCCAGTTTCAAAATTGAGCATATATTAAGTTATATATGCCTTAGATTTTTGAGAATTCAAAATTGCAATGAGAAATCGAGCTTGTGTAAACTATAAATATTTAGTTGAAGTTTAATTATGCTTATTCATTCTCCTAAACCTTGCTTTAAATCTAACCAAAGGTTTCTTATTTTTACTTTTTAAAACTTAATGGTACCAACTGAAATATTTTATAAGGTATTGGTGGATGCTGAGTGTACACATGATGGTTCAAATAACACATTAAAAAATTTAAATAATGGTGCTAGAAGACTTTGCAAAGACGTGTGCTTGATGGTGAAAAAATTGATGATTTGTTTAATTTTCAGGTTATTATTATTTTTAGATGTCATTTTTTCAGTTCCTTTTAGTGTTTGTGGGTTTCTAAATGTTAACTTTTCAAAAAAAAAAAACACCTTGAAACATCAATATATTTCATCTATATGTCATCTTACAGATTTATCTTAAGAATTTTTGAACTAAATCTCTCTACTTTCTAATATGAGATGTAAAAAAGAGAAATTTTTAGAGTAAATATATGAGAATAATTGGTTTAGAAAAATTATGTGTGATCAGACACCATTGCCTTGTTGTACCTGTATATTAGAACACAATTAAAACATGATGGACAAACAACTAAATACAAGAAATAAAGTCTTAAAAGCAAGATATAAATATTTGAAATCAAAATATAAACACCTGGGATCAAAATATAAACACTTGAAAGCAAAATATAAACATATGAAATCAAGATATAAATATCTGCTATCGAAATATAATTACCTGCGATCAAAATATAAACACTTGAAAGCAAAATATAAACATATGAAATCAATATATAAATATCTGCTATCGAAATATAAATAATAAAAAATAAGATATAAATACCTAAAATAAAATATCGATATATGATCTTGAAATATAAATACTTGATTTCTCAGCTTTTAAGAGCCTTGAAATAATATACAAACATTTGAATTAAAATATAAGTACCTGATTTTAAAATATAACACTTGATTTTTCAGGTTTTGAGAATCTTTCAAAAATACTCGAATTAAAATATGAACACCAACAGTTGAAATATAAATACTTTATTGAAATATAAAACACTATTTTTCAGTTTTTAAGAACCATAAAATAAGATATAACACTTGAAATTAAAATACAAACACCTACAATTGAAATATAAACATCTTATTTTAAAATATAAATACTTGATTTTTCAGTTTTTAAAAAGCTTAAAATAAGATATAAACAATTAAAATAAAAATATAAACACTTTAAATTAAAGTATAAAAACATGAAATTGAAATAAAACACATGATTTTAAAATATAAGCAATTAAAACAAGCTAATGTTATAAGCAGGATAAACACTTGAAGATTAATATATACATCAAGTTCAAAGAAAATAATTAGTAAATGTATAGAAAATATAAATATCAGATTGAAAAATATAAATACTGGCAAAATATAAACACTCAATTGAAAAATATAAATACCGGTAGAAAAATTATGAACATATGAGTACATGATGCAAATCTAAATATTCGATTTGCGATAGAGATCTAAACACCTTGATTGAACAATATTTTGTTAAACATGTGGTATGAGTACTTATAACTTAAATATAATATTCACTCGTTAGAATATAAATAACCGTGACATTAATATAATTATAGATTTGTATTATGTCATATTGTGTACTAGTATAAATATATAGAACCTAGATATAACTATTTTTTATTGAAATATAAACGCTAATTTAATCACGGAACAAATTATATCATGTATTATTTGTCAGTATAAACACTTAAATAACATAACATCACAGGGACAAACTACTACAATTGAGCAGAGGAGCATTGAAATATAAAAACTTGAAACCTTCTGTAGTCCCATGTTACAGGTATAAACACAAGAATGCTGCTAAAGGCGCTAGATGGAGAGCGTAGCGTACTTCATTTCTTTCCATTTTTGCTTTAGTTGACCGGTCAAAATGTCTATTTTAAGAAATTCTGTTAAGGGGGACGCTGGCGGGGGATTGGATTAGGGGTACTATTAGCAGCACCCTTTTTTTTATTGTTCAATTCAGTATTTTTTTCGTTGTTTCTGATTTTCTTCCTTTTGGGTGTATCTAAGAGTGGCCATTAAGGGAGTCCCTACTTCCTTTTGAGAAACTTAGATGAAATTATGACACAACCGTACATAGCTGAAGTGGTATAAAACTGCTTTGTAGAAATCTGAAATTTTGATACCTAATTATGGCATTGGCTTAAAAGTTGTTAGTTCAAAGAGAACAAATATATGATTTGTTTTTCTTTGTTTTGTTTTTCCTTAAGGTTCTTGCATTGGAATATCTGATAACCTATTGTTTCATGTAACAGGAATGTGTAGGTCTGAATTGTAACTAGCTACTTTCATGATTTTGAGGTGATTTTTTTTGCTGAAATTAGTCTTTATTTGGGCTCAAATTGGAAGTTTTGCTAAAGTACAAATGAGAACCTGTTGAGGTCTCTCCCATTCCAACATGTAGTATACTGCACTATTGCTGACCAATGTTTCAAATTAGGTTAATTGGTAGTGCATTGGCAAGTTGCAGGAATTTAGGGAGGCTCAACTGAGTCATAGTTTTGCATGGTCCCCAAGATTAAGGATATTAATTGAGGGTCAAATGAGCCTTATTGAAGATCAATTTGAGTTCAATTGCAAATTTTGTTTGTTAATTTGACCTTGGGTGAAATAAACAGGAAACACATGTGGAGTGCTCCGATATGTGCATATATGAAGGTCTAAACTGTGGCAATAAACCATGTAACATGAATGAAGAAGTACGCCAATTTATCTCTCAATTTTTCTTATTTTTTCTAAGTTCATGAAAAGTGTGACACATACTTCTACTACATTGCTCATGTGACCTTCTTTGGAACAATTTAATTTTTCTCCTGTGACCTGCAAAAATGTTTTTTTTTATACGAAAGAATCTTAATACTACTATCCACTTCCTCTAAAGCTTTTGTACCGGCACTATATTTTCTCTTGTTAAAAGAATTACGACCTCTCAAGTACCACATTACTGTTTTTTGAAGTAGCAGATGAAAAGCCTACTATTATATTTCATTAATAAAATTAAGAAGAGTTACAGGGAGAAAAGAGAAGGGAGAGAGAGAGGGAAATAGAGAAATGTTACAATATGAATGTCCTATACATTGTGAGTACTCTTGTTTTTATGTCATGTTCTATCTATTGGTATGCTTGCAAGTTGTACCACCCCATGGCCGCCTTTTGTGCATATTTCCCACTGCTTCAGATATTATCTTATCTCGAGGTGTAATGCGTGCAGATTCTTCTTGAAGTACCACATTACTGTTAACATGGGCAGAGATTTTTATCACTATTACTGTAGCACTACTGGTAGTTATAACAACAGAACACACTGTTTCGGTGTGTAAATATTATTTGGAGGGATCACTTGACTAATGGTTGTCTTGACAATGGTGACAATGAAAACGCAACAGAGAATCAGCCGAAAATGCTAGAGGAGGTGCATTTTTTCTCTTTTTTGTTACTTTGCATATTAGCCATTTTTTTTCTCTTTCATGTTATTTTGCATATTAGCACCTGGCTGAATCAAAAATAAATTTAGTATTAAGGATATTTATGTCTATTTGGTAGTTTTATATGTTATTTCCTTTTTTAAAACATCTGGGAATTATTTATGTTTATGTTATTTCCTTTATTAAGTACATCTATTTGTAGAGTTATGTTATTTCCTTTATTAAATACATCTATTTGGTTCCTTTATAAATAACACATGATGGTATGGTTAATATCCATTAGGGCGTTAAATCAATTTAGGACTTAGTATTCAATTGTCATGCAGTCTCAAATTGAATTCAAATTTTCCTCCTTAAAACTTAACTTATATACACTTTCCGTCTCTGAACTTGATAATTCAGATCAAACTTGGATACTTTTTGTCTCTTAAATTATACCTTTATTTTTGTCCTTGCAAGCAAAAGGGCAACAACACAATAAATTCAGTATTTAGAGCAGTATAGAATTTGATAATGTCATATTTTGACCCTGTTTGTATCATAAACTTGTAGTGATGCACCATTTTGTTTACAAATAAGCATGAGGTTAAGAGTCGTTTTCAACCCGGAAGCACTTGAACTGGGAAGTGGGGGAGTTACAAAGGTCTTTGAATCACAAAGTGGGTTTAAAGTTTTATAGAACCGTTGATTTTATTTCAAGATTCGTAATAATTACTGAAAGTATAAATTTCAAACTTTAAATTTATTAAAAATACGTATCTTAATACAAATTGAATGGTTTCAGAAAACTTTAAACTCATTTTTTGGTTCAAAGATCTTTGTACTTCCTTTGAACTGTTTGTATTGAAGAAAGCATTCACGGTGTATACATGGCTAATTAAGCAACAAAATCATCTGAAGCCTAAGTTGAAGAATTGTGACATGGATCGAGTGTTTGGTTTAGGTGACGAGCTATTCGACTTGATTGAGAACCACCCTGTTGATTTGGCATAAGTTACTGAACAAATATTTCTTACTCTATGCTTACAAACAAGCTAAAAATATATAGTGTATAATCCTGTGGAAAGAGGGAGAAATTGAGCGGTACCCTTTTAAAAATTGCAACAGTATTACCTATTAGGGATACAAAATATTTCTGATAATTATAATTGGTAGACAAACAGATCTGGATTCGCTGTCATATTTTCTATGGCAGGAAAGTATGACACGGTATTACGGCTGTCAGATTGATTTAAATATTTCAAATTGGATTCAGGAGATTTATTATTGGGTGGGGCTCATTGTTGACACTGCTGTTATAGTTTAAACTATGACAACTGATTCATTTTCATAGATAGACAATTGTCATGTCTTGTTAAATATTTTTCACAGTTTTGTTGAGGTAAAAGGAAGTGAAAATACTACGGTCTTTTTGTGCCCAAACTAATTTGAAGGGCCTTCAATAATTAGGATGATAAAATTATTTTCTGTTGCTATTTTATTATCATCATCACTACGTAATTTGTATAGCAGTACATGTATAGGTTATCAACATTCTTCTTTTCTTTTTAATAATCACTGAGTTGATCTTCTAGATATTTTACATCTTAGCATGAGCTTTATTGATTTAGAAAGGCAAGCCCACGATGATGACGACGACAACAACAACAATAAAGCATTTAATCTTAAATAAATTTGGGTAAGTTAGAAATGAAACCCATTTTGAAAGTATAAGATCAGAAATCTCAAATATCAATGATAATAATGATGATGGTGGAAAAAATACTACTACTAATGATAAATATATATATATAATAAAAAAATAAAAATGATAATGATAATAATGATGACAATATGATGATAATAATAATATACTACTAATAATAGAAATATTAATAATAAAATAATATAATAAATCTATATTATAAAATATATTTCTAAATTTTTACTTCTAAATTCTAAGATCATAAAATCTAAGAACTAATTATAGTTCTGGTACATTAATCATTGTCTTCTAAACACTTTTATCTAAAGTAAGCTCTTTGAATATATTTTATTTCTTCAATTTTTTTTTATTATTTCCTCCCATGTCAGTCTCGATCGACCTCTTCCTTTTCACGTGTTTTTAAGACGACTTAGAATATCACTACGTACTAATGCCTCAAGAGGACTTCGTTGGATATGATAAAATCATCGCAAAACGGTGTTGGACCCCAAATTTGTCCTATATATCATCATTTCTAATTCGATCTCTTCTTGTGTGGCCGCATATCCAACGCAGCATTCGCATTTCAGCTATACTTATTTTCTGGATGTGTTGTCCTTTTGTAATCTAATATTTTGCGCTATACATCATTGCGAACCCAATCGTCATCCTGTAAAACTTATTTTTTAGTTTATTTAAGATATTCTTATTACAGAGAATATTAAATATTTGTCTTTATTTCACCTACCTAACTCTTATTCTATGACTAATATCTTCATTAATCTCACTGTCACTCTGCAACATCAATCCAAAATAACAAAATGTGTTATTCATGATCACTACTTGTCCATCCAAACTAATATTTTCATCATCTACGGATGTAATCATTTAATAAGGTTTTGTAAACTGAAAGATACAACATAGTGAGGTGTAGGTCTCACAATTGAAACTAAAATTAGAATAGATTTCATAGAATGAAATAATTAGAAATTATTGGTTATGTTGTAATTACTAAATTTGGAAATTTTGAAAATTTAGTTATCAATTGATAATTAAATTTAAGGATATAAATATCATAATATGGTTTTATGGTTTATGTTGACTCTCAATAGGCAGTCATTTATTTTATTATTCTTTATATCATTAAGTTGTACTAAAATTAATGATGCCTACAAACATTTTTGTGAGGGTCCCACACAATGGACGGGTTCTTTATTAGTGTTTAAAAAGTTTAAAGTTTAATTTTACATAAAAATTGTATGATATATCACATACATGTTTGCTGATACAATTAGAAGGTTAACTAAAAGCACGCAGGATTCAGGATTTCAACCTTCTTTTGTAGACATTATCCGAGCATAATATTATGCTGTCGAGTCTAGCCGTAGCATACGAGAAAATTTAGAAAATCACTGTGTGGCTCGCGCTCTAATGTAATGCAACGAAGAGTTAAGGAACTGGGGAGGTATTAATTGTGCAAAATTTCTCTCTTTAGCGGTCCCAAACTCAATCAGGCCCAGCATTTATTCATAGCGTGAATCTGGCACGGGCCTTCTATGAGGGGACCCTATTCTCTTAACGGGTTCCCGGCCCGTTAAACCACCATCCGAATATTTTCTCTTCCTTTTCTTTTCAGACAATTACACAGAGCATGAATCCGTATCCGTATCCAGCGCGCGTGAGAGAGACGCAGAAGCCAAACCTCAATCGATAGATTCCAAAGCAAGCTCAATAACTGCATCCAGTTTACTCTCCTCTTCGCTAAAACTTGAGAATTGACTATCGAGATCGAGATCAATCACGAAAGCAAAGAGAGAGGGATTTGAACAAATGGAGGGGTGGGATGCAGGGACGAAATCGGCGCTGACACAGATCCCGCTCCTGAGCAGCCGAGCGGGCCCTCGCGACGGAGAGGCATGGAAGCAGAGGCTGAAGGAAGAGTTCAAGGGTTTGATCGCCTACACCTCCATGAACAAGACGAACGACAACGATTGGTTTCGCATCGCCCCGGCCAACCCGGAGGGAACTCGCTGGGAGGGTTCTTGCTGGTACGTGCACAACCTTCGCCGCTATGATTTCCCTCTCCAGTTTGATATCCCTGTCACCTACCCCGCTACTGCTCCTGAGATCGAGCTCCCCACGCTCGATGGAAAGACGCACAAGGTCCCTCTTTTATCTTCCCCTTTTTTTTTCTTCTTTTGTTTGTTTGTTTGTTATTACAACTACAAGTAGGTTCCTGCGAAGCAAGTCATATAAATCAATGTAGGTTGTTATGGTTTATAGATGGCATAGATAGACCATGGATCAATGATTTTGTCTAGAATTTGAAGATTGGTACTGGAAACCTGTACGTAATGTCCTTTTACCATAATCGGTTCAAATTGTTGGAACATTGTACAACTGGGTGTTGATTGTTAATGATTTCTTCAATAGTGAAATGATCCCTAAAATCGGGTGTTAAACTGAACTGGTCACTTGACAAATGTGCTTATTGCGTTGTGCTCTGATGGTCTGACCGTATTCTCTGTGATCAGATGTACAGAGGAGGAAAGATATGCCTGACTGTTCACTTCAAGCCTCTCTGGGCAAAGAACTGGTATTTACACTTTTTGGTCTTCTTTTAAAATTTAGTAAACTATTTCATCTTTTTTTAATTTCCTTTGTTGTTGCGCTTTCAAGTTTCTCTATTTTGTGCCATTATCTGACATATTCTATTGATATATTGCTTGTGACAGCCCAAGGTTTGGGATAGCACATGCACTCTGTCTTGGTTTGGCACCATGGCTGGCTGCAGAGGTGCCTATTCTTGTTGATTCAGGCATGGTGAAGCATAAGGATGATGAGGTTGCGCCATCTCAATCTTCCTCATAAATTTATTGTGACCATGTCTTACTATTTTTGAGAGAATATTTATGTTATTTAGGTGTCTCAGAGAACCTGAATTGATAGATATGTCTCCGCATGGTCATAATAATCAATGTGGTTTCTGGATGAGGTATTATCTGCTAAATTTGAATAATGTTAAGTTAAAAGCTAGATGCATCTGGGGTGATTCAATCAATTTGTGCATCTTGTTTGGCAAATTGGTATACAAAGTTCTGCTGGTTATCTTCTCAAATAATTTTGCTTTGTCCGGTTTGTTTTTGGTGTACATTGAATTATTTCATACTTCTTCCTAAGGAACTTCAGGAAGTCAGTGATTTTGTTGTCCTGGATCTCACTGTTGCAGAAATCATGTGTTTAGCAACTTGAAGAAGCATTTCTCAGCCAATATCCAGTTAAAGCTCCATGTCTTTCCTATCCCTGTTCTGTTTGTTGTGAAATTGTGAAGGATTTCTATACTGTTTCATGTGATAATAGCAAATAAGTTGTATGCATGAACGAGCTAACACAATAATGCTTTTGTTTGAATAGAACTTAACGAATAGAGGATTGATATTGAACCAACAAGTTGCATAATATATATTGGAGTAATCGTGTATGCCTTCTATCGAAGCCATCAGCAGAGGCAAACGAATGCATTTTTTGCAAATATTATGAGAAACCTTGATATTTACCTTTCTAGTAAAAAGCACAACGGAAAGTTCCAAAAAGAATGTATTTGCAGAGGCACAAGTTGGCAACGAAGGCTTAAATTCTAAGGATCTCAAAATTGTTGCTGCTGAGCAAATGCTCGGATTACAAAATTTCCTTTTCCTTAGTAAACAAAAGCTATACATATCTCATCTATCAAAATCTATACATGAATCCAGAATCCTCATGTGTACATGCTTCCCCACTTTATCAGATAGCAGGCCGGAGTCAGTACTGCATATCCAATTGTAATAAACATCGAACTGCATTCCTCAGCTCTTATGTGAGGTTGGCAAATAAATGTTTCCTTAAGAAATGAAAAGATGTATAATTAGGGCATCAAAAGGCAATCATTGTATGGTAAATGGTAAATGGTAAATGATAAAAAGCCAATCACCCCAGAAAATTCAGCTACTTTATTGTGTGAAAAAAAGAGGAAATATATAAATGAACAATATTTATCACTGACAGAAGCTATCCATCTGCTTGCTTAAAGTTAGAAGTTTTGATCTTCATGCAGGCTAAAGAAGCAAAGCAGTTGCATAACATATGCCACTAGTACTCAATGGCCTTTATGGTTGTAATCAATTGTCATTTAAGATAAAGGACCCTCAATGTACATCATAATATCAGAAATTCAAACAATTAGGGAAGTTACTAGTTACCTAGCCATTGGCATTAAGGTGCCCAGAGAGCTCCCATCCTTTGGGATAGGGCAGGTTTTTGGATTTCAAATGGAGATGCCAATTCAAGATCCTATTGCAGCCCCATGGCACTGCTTCCATCTCGGTCTCATCTGCTACAAGCTGTTCTATAAATGTTGTCTCCTGCATTTGGTTTTCAATTTCAAATTTTCATTGTTAATTGAATCTTTTCTCAGTTAATAGATTAAAGTAATCCAAGTAGCATTGACATTTCAATTTTGTCATTTGTAGAATCAACAAATCCCTGTATTGGTTTCTGGAGTTTTCAAATATTTGGGTTTTGTTACTCAAGTATTCTGTTTTTGTCCCACTTAGTTCCTACCATCATTTTCATTGAAAAGATGTTGATCATAGACTTATAGTTAGTGCTTCTATTGACTTGTCATTTTCAGGTATATAAAATTTAATAGAAAGTACACATAAGTTATTTTGACTAAAACAAGTGGAAATAGTGATCAATATGGTAGGAGTGAAAAATTCATGGACCGAAACTTGAAAGGTTTGACATTTCAGGACAAAAAGGAGAACCACGTGGGACCTTTTAAACAGTATATTCTTACTTATTCTTGGAGTTTATACTATAAGCAATTAGACAGGCTAAGCCATTTACAGATATGCTAAGATTGGTAGCAACTGTCAAAATCTGTTTATCACCTGGAATAGTAGAACTGAAAGATTCACTTGATATCCACTTAGCACTTTAAGGTGTTTTAACATGCATTTAATTCTTGGAAACTATGCGACACAATCCCATTAAAGAGAACAACACAATTAGTGGGTGTTATGATTAATTTTAAAAAGAAAAAGAAAGAAAGCTACCTGAAAACCTTCTGGGACAGTATCAAGCTGACGTATTGCATTCCAAGCAACATGGTATCTCCTCTTAGGGTCCCATAGCAAGGTACTATTGAATGCAAATCCGGACATGTCAACATGAAATCGCCTCAGCCTCTTACTCTTTTCATTTGTATGCCATCCTATAACTCGATCACCATCACATACCGGGCCTTCTAGTATTGCCTTGCTTTTTCCAGGTGTGAGCATTGCAACTGGCCATGTACCAAATTTCCTACAAAATTTTTCCATTCAATTTCCATTTCAATCACCCTTCAAGCTGAACGCACAACCAATTGCTGATGCAATAAACTCTCGGCTTTAGAAAGAAAAAAGGTAAAAAGAGAAAGAAACGAAATATACCTGATTTGTCTAATTCGGTCAAATAACTCAAGAGAATATACATTATCATCATCAGCAAAGTAAACGATCCCATCCAACTGATGCGTCTCGATGTGTTTGAGAGCCGTATTCCTTTGGTGGACCCCTCTATCTTTAAAATTAGTCGAGTTATGTTTCGAGCAAAAAAGGTGCCTGTTTTAGTGTTTTCATACCACATAATTTTAATAAACCCTTTCTATAATTAGAACTATAAATCCCAAAAATTCAGTAATATTCAAAATTATACTAACCTGTACATAACCCCGCTCTTTCTAAGTAGGATAGCAGTCTCAGAAGTAACAGCTTCTCCCATCTCGACCACAATCCAAAGCAATGGTGGTTCAACCAGACGCAAAGTGTGCGACAATCGATTCAAGTAGTAACCTTGAGCCGCTCTGTTATAAGTAGGCGTCACCACAATCACCAATTTACCAACTTTGACACTACTCGCGCCGTCCACAATTGCTTGTTCAATCCTGTTTCGACTTGCTTGAGTGTTGTGTTGCGTCTGGAGACCTGCAGAGACGGAATTGAGATCCTCTCGCTGTATCGGCAAGAGAGAAGGGGGAGGGAAGGGAACGGAGCGGAGGTCGAGGTCGAAATGGAGAGGCGCAAAAAGGAAGAGACCGAACATGAATCCGAGAAGAAAGAAAAGGAGGAACCGATAAAGGGGGCGTCGATACAAGAGAAGGAATGAGGAGGAAGAAGAAGACGAAGATAGGAATTGATTCTGATTTTGGTACCTGAATTTAGAGGAAGAAGAGAGTTGGAGGCGGTGGGGGGAATGGAGGTGAGGCGATGGAGAAAGTGAGCGGCGGAAAGACGCCATTTTCGGGTCAGACCGAGAAAACCCGACCCGAGAAGCGGGTAAGTGGGATCAGAAGATTCAGAACAGAAGAGAGGGAAGAACAGTGGAGAGTGTATATGGATTTAACCGGTGGTTTATGATTAGTTCAGGTGAGATGATATCTGATATGAAATTTTATTATTTGGTCCCTGAATTTAAAAAATAAAAGTTACTCCTTAAATTTTTAAGTATATCATGTTAGTCCTTACATTTTTAATTATATCAAATTAGTTCTTATTTTTTTAATTATATCAAGTAGTCCTTATATTTTTAATTATACCAAGTTAGTTCTTAAAATTTTAATTATATCAAGTTAGTCCTTATTTAAAAAAAATAAGTCGGTTCTTGAACTACTTAAAAAAATAAATTGATCTTTAAACTTTAAAATATATCAAATAAATTTTTATCTAAATTGGTCCTTGAAAAAGACCAACACTGATTCGAACTGATCCGAGATCTAAAAAAGACTGACGCCGATTGTCCAGAAACTTAACTGGTGACCCGATGATTTTTTTTTATTTTTTTCTTAATAATATATATATTTATTTAAATAAAAATGATAAATATATTAAAATAAAAACTGTAAAGACCAATTCACATTTTTCTTGAAAGTTCAGAGACAAAATTAGTTTTTATATTGAAAGTTTAAGGATTTATTTTGTATATTTTAAAGTTTAACTACTTACTTGATCTTTTTGACATAGTTCAAGAACTGAACTGATATTTTTTAAAAAGTTTAAGGATCAATTTGATATAATTAAAAGTTTAAAGTCTATTTTATTTTTTATGAAAGTCCAGGGACCAGTGATAACTTTTCCCTATCATAATTAAACGAATTCCCTATCATAATTAAACGAATAAGTAGCGAGAAAATAGAGATGGAAAGAGAAAAGGAACTATCGTGTTTAGTGGGAAATCAAATGGCACTTGGCAGAGATTAGCATATGTCTGCTGTACTGTACTGTACTGCTGTGCAGTGCATGGTAAGGAGACGAAGGCAGTGTTTTTCAAGTGCTGAAAGCCTAAACTCATTGCATTGTCTCTCATGTGGGTTCTGCCCTCTGGGTGTGGGGGAAGAAAGATGCTAACATGCAGTAGTGGAGCTTGGGAGAAAATTAAGAAAGGGATAATGAGATTTGATTACTTGTATGAAATAATTAGAGGAGCTAATTATATACTTCAAGTATAATTTCACTTAGAAAATAAATACTAAATATATTATTTTGAGATTGATAGGGAGCATGATCCAATTTCTCTGCCCCTGCTAACATGCAAATCAATCAATTAATTAGTGGAAAATTCAAAGGATTTTTTACTTATTGGCCCCCGAAGTGGACGAGAAAATTATATGTATGTTTTACACTCTTATTGAATGCTTGCCTTTCTAGTTGGTCAACAATACGGATACCAATCAAACTGTTTTTTTTGGTAATAATAGACCAAATCATAAAAAAAAGGAACAATGAATTTCGTTCACTAAATTATGACATATTTATAGACTTTCATCATTTATATAGCTAGTAATTATTAACTGGTTAAAAGTTAAAACTGTGTATCTTTTAAAAATAAGAATAAATTTCGTGATGTTCTTAAACTTCTTTAAGATCATGCATATCAGCAGGATATTGCACAAGTTTGAATTTTAGGACTCAGGACGAGTGGACAGGAGACTAACAAAAAATGTACATTATTGTTCTCAAAAACTAACTTGTCAAATTTGCCTACCAATATAAAATCTATTAATGATGATATGGACGACGAAATTTGTGATAGTAGATAAGATATAGTACATAAATTCTGTTTCTAGTCTATCCTGGTCTTTCCTCCCTCATAGTATCTATCTTGTAAAAAAAACATTTAATTTTGCAGGATATTGCCTATATACCTAAAAAATATGAATCCCGTATATCTTTTTAATGAGTATCAATTCTCATTAGTGACTATATATATATAATAAAGATATCGTGAGCTTAAATTTATGGAGGCTTTCCGTAAGGTTAACTCAAAAAGTATATCAAATTATCTCAAAATTTTAATTTATTATCTTCATTAAATTCTTTATATGAAAATCTTATGGGTTGTAAAAATTTGGAGTATTTTGAGCTTTTTAAGTCATCATTTTTAATTTTTAAAAATGATGTTCAAATATTAAATATTTTATTATTATTTTTAAAACTAAATTTTAAAAATTAAAAAACCATGATTAATAATCTCAAAACACTCCAAATTTTTGCATCCCAACAGATTTTCATATAAAGAATTTAATGAGGATGATAAATTAAAATTTTGAGATGATTTGATGTACTTTTTGAGTTAAGTTCACGGAAGACCTCCGTAAGCTTAAGCTCACAGTATCTTTACTCTTACTATATATATATATTATATGAGTGGAGATAGCGTGAGCTTAAGCTCACGGAGACCTTCCGTGAGCTTAACTCAAAAAACATATTAAATCATCTCGAAATTTTAATTTATCATTCTCATTAAATTCTTTATATGAAAATCTCATGAGATGCTAAAATTTGGAGCGTTTTGAGCTTTTTTAAGTCGCCGTTTTTAATTTTTGAAAATGATGTTCAAGTATTGAATATATTATTATTATTTTTAGAGTTGATTTTCAAAAATTAAAAACGGTGACTTAAAAATCTCAAAACGCTCCAAATTTTTGCATTCTATGAGATTTTCATATAAAGAATTTAATGAGAATGATAAATTAAAATTTTAAGATAATTTAATATATTTTTTGAGTTAAGCTCACGGAAGGCCTCCGTGAGCTTAAGCTCACGCTATCTCCACTCATATTATATATTCAGGAGTGTCAATTATTAACCCGACCCGATGGGTTAACCTGACCTGATCCAAATCTGATCCGATCCGACATGACCCGAAAATAAATGAGTCGGGTATGAGTTTAATTTGTTTGATTCATTATGTTTTTTAAAGTATTTTTGTGATCTAGTACTAATTAAAGCTTAAATATACACTAATTATATACTAATTAAGATTAATTATAAATTAGTCAATATTTTATTGCTTAAAATTATATAAAAATAATTAATAAATAATTAATTATTTTATATGAGTCGAGTATGGGTTAAGATTTTTTAATCCGAATTTAATTAGATCGGATTCGTATCGGATCAAATAAATAATAAAATAATGTGACCCAACCCAAACCCGACCCATTGAAACCCTACATGTATGCAATAAAATGAAAGAAACCAGTCATTTGGAACGGATGATCTTAAAATTGTTTACTACAACATTAACACTTGAATATTAAATAAAGAAGTTCGTGATGATTACATTATTTCTCAACATGCATAAAAGATACTATGACAATTAAAATTTATTATGGGAAAAGTCAACCGTTTTTAAAAATCAATCGATGTGGTTAATTTTGTTATCTTTCGTTCCGTTAATTTTCCTCAAAATGAACTGCTAAAATTTTCCATGTGCACGCAGTATACTTGTTACGTCTGAAAGTTCCATTTTACCTTTTTAAAATTGGACGCATGACTAAGACATACAAATGATATATTTTAATCCTTTTCTTTATACATATCACCTCTTCAAAACATTTCAAGTGAGTGGCTACCTTTTTCCACTTATAGTTTGCTTGTTATTTACATTCTAAACTCTAAAAGGCACCTAGTAAGATGCATTTATAGATAGTTTGTTATTTCATCTTTTAAAAAAAAATTAGGTTTGTTTGTTATTTAAGAAACAAGAAAAGAAAGAAAAGTCTGAAAGATATGTACCAAGGTCAAGGGTTTGTTTGACACTCCATAGAATAGCAAAAAGTTAGAATAGAATTGTTATTCCGACTAATTAATTTGTCAAACGAATTTTAGACTAAGTAGAAGAGTGTGAAAGAATGCTAATCCGGTATATCAAGTTATATGTGGTATACTAGATTAACTCTCATCGGAATAACGATTATTATTTGATTATGTTATATTATGATTATGATTATGATTTACTATTATTATATTATTATATTATGATTATAATTATAATTTATTATTATATTAATATTATTATTATTATTATTACTATTATTTATTATATTATTTAGTATTATTATTATAATTCTGATTATATTATTATATTATGATTATCACTATTATTATTATATTATCAACTATATTATTATTATAATTATGATTTAAGTATTATATTATTATATTATGATTATATTATTATTATTATTTTATTATTATATTCTTATAATTATAATTATTTAAGATTATATTATTATTATATTTTATAATTATAATTATTTAGTATTAAATTATTATTATATTATGATCATGGTAATTATATTATTATTATTATGACTTTTATTATTACTACTTATTATTATTATTTTATTTTATTATTATAATTATAGTTATGATTATATTATGATTATATTATTATTACAATTATTTATTATTATTATATTATAATTATGAGTATAATTTATTATTATATTATTATGATTACAACTATGATTATTATTATCATGATCATGATTATGATTATGATTATGATTAATTTTTTATTTGAATGTGTTATTTTATATTATTATGTTACGATTATATTATTATTATATTTTTAAAATTATGATTATTTATTATTATTATTATTATTATTATTATATTATGATTATGACTATGATTATAATTATATATTTTTATTATATTATGGTTATGTCTATATTTTTATTATATTATTATGATTATAACTATGAATATTATTATTTATTATGATTTTGATTATGAATTATGATTATTATTATTTTATTATTATATTATCAATTATTATTATTTTATTTTACTATTATTATTATTATGATCATTGTTAGTATCATAATCATTTGTATTTTAACTATTCTGATTAACAACTGTCAAACGATATTTTTAACTTTCGAATAGTCAAAAATACCACTCTTCTACCACTCTTAAAAAAATACTATTTTATCACTATTCTAAAATTACTACTCTTCCGGCTATTCTTTAGGGTTCATTTGGCAAAATTACTACTCTTCCAGAATAGTGTATTTTTGGAAGAGTGGTAGAAGAATGGTATTCTTGACTATTCAGAAGAGAGAAAATATCGTTTGACAGTTGTTAATCAGAATAGTTAAAATATGAATAATTATGATACTAACAATGATGCTGATAATAATAGTAATAATAATAATAATAATAATAATAATAATAATAATAATAATATAATAACAATAAAATAATAATCATAATCATAATAAATAATAATATTCATGGTTGTAATTATAATACTATAATAGAAATGTAAACATAATCATAATATAATAATATAATAATAAAAATTATAATTATAATCATAATCATAATCATATAATAATATAATAATATAATAATCATAATTCTAATAATATAATCATAAAATAATAATACAATATAACATAATCAAATAATAAAAAATCATAATCATAATCATGATAATAATAATCATAGTCGTAATCATAATAATATAATAAGAAAAATTATAATAATAATCATAATATAATAATAATAAATAAATAACTGTAATCATAATAATATAATTAGAATATAATCATAGCTATAATCATAATATAATAATAAAATAAAATAAAATAATATAATATAATATAATATAATATAATATAATATAATAATAAGTAATAATAATCATAGTCATAATCATAATAATATAATAATAATATAACCATAATCATAATATAATAATAATATAATAATATAATAATAAAAAATCATAATCATAATATAATAATAATAATAATAATAATAATAATAATAATAATAAATAATCATAATCATAATAATATATTAATGATAAATAATCATAATCATAATATAATAATATAATACTAAAATCATAATTATTATAAGATAATAATAATAAATAATAAAAAAATTACTCATATAATAATAATACTAATAGTGATGTTAATATAATAATAATAATTATTATTATAATATAATAATAATAAATAAATAAATAATCATCATAATATTAATATAATAATAAATCATAATAATAATAATATAATAAATCATAATCATAATTATAATCATAATATATTAATATAATACAACATAATCAAACAATAATCGTTATTCCAACGAGAGCTAATTCAGTATACCACTTATAACTTGGTATACCAGATTATCACTCTTCCGCACTCTTCTATTTAGTTTAAAATTTATTTAGCAAATTAATTCATCAAAATAGTTAAAATTTCCACCGAGTATCAAACAAACCCTTATTTGGTAAACGAACCGCTTAGGTGTATAGGTGACATTTTCCACCTTGCGAAGCTTAGTCCAACGACTTCACCTAACTTTTGGCCCTTACAATCAGATCATCTTATCCTGACAATATATATTTATGGATTGCCATCATCCAACAACATTATCCACTAGGGACCAACCAAATAAGGGTTTTCTAATCTGAAATTCCGGTACGTTTTGACTTGACAGAGATCAACATATACCAAAATTTGGGACCAAGTTAGAAGCAAAATGAAATAAAAAATAGAGGGGCATAATAATTGATGCAAGTCTGATTTTGTTAAAACAAAAACTACGAAAAAGAAGTGGAGAATTTTCTAAACTATAACCGAGATGCTTCAAATTAAGTTAATTCATTTCAATAACTTATTGGAATAATGATCAGATAAAATAACTTGAAGTACGATAAATAAATGAATCACATCATTTCCGGACACAAAAGCTAACATCAAAATGACTCAATTAAACTAAAATGTCTTTTCCTAATTTTCAAAGCACAAGTAATCCATTTTTTGGGATAAATTAGTTATTGAAGAGATGGTCATGCTTTGATCTTCTCAGTTCCACCTGGGTAGTTGATAACTGATACATCAGGCCCAGGCATGCTGTCAAACAATAAAAATAAATCAATAATAAAAACAATTCCGTTAGGATCATACAAGCAATGGAACACAAAAATATAAAAACAAGTTTTTCATTGTATCTTACCTTGTATCAACCAGCACCATTGATCGGAGCTCACAATTCGAAAAACTGCGTATAAATACATCGCACATACTATCAGCACAATATTTTATGCATCACTGAAATATCAGTTTTGAATGAGAAGTGCACTTACGGCCGAGAAATTTCATTGCTTTTGATGGAAAGGTGCATATCATTTCCAAACAAGCGTGTTGTCTGTAACAGGAATGCACTATGGGTTACTACTGCTATCTCTTTTTCCTTCCTACTCCATAACCTGCAGTTGACAAATTTATTGTCTTAAATTATGTGAATCCAAGTGCATAGTAGTGCTGTAGTACAAAGCTTTTTGCGCCTTTTAAGTCTGAATTATAAAAATTACTTTCATGATTTGAAAATCTAGAATGCATACCTGTACTCATTTTTTGTACATGGAAGTAGGAACCTTTTGGTGTTACAACTCTTTTTTGAGGGTGTTTAGTGTTAAAACTCACAAAACATACTGAAGCATATAAGCTTTAAGAACATTTAAAATTTTAAGTGAATTTAAATGATAAATGAATAGAACAAAGAATCTCATAACCAGATAAAATTCTATGGAAATAGCATATTCCACTAATGACAGGTCCAAAGTGGACTAAATCAAATTGTATAAACAGAAACTAACCATTTCAAAAAAGTGATTCCTCTAGCAGCAACCTCTTCATCTGTTTCTCTTGAGTCAGATTTCCAGTATACATCTTCATCATTTTCTATCTGTGGATAAATACTCAACCAGGAGAACATCAATGAGACAATGGAATATAAATAAAGTTAGACATTAAATTGAAAATTTATCCCACAAATATAAGATTTTAAGGATTTCAAGTTTCAATATACATACCAGAGAAAAATCAATCCCTGGAAAAAGAGCAGAATACTCAGCTATGTTTCTCCTCTTGTCACATGGGTTTCTACCCTGAATTATTTTGACAGTTATTAATCGGCCAACCAGGCATAGAAAAATTCGGGAAAAAGAAAAGGGAAAAAACATGCATAGAAAAAAAATGTAAATTCAAGGGTTATATACTTATATTGCATCCAGGTCAAACTTGGGTTTGGGTCGATCTGCATGTCAGGTCAATTAGGTTTGGGACAAATTTGAGTGCATGAACTAATCAGATCTGGATTGTTTTGGATAACGTGTCAATCAGGTTCTAGTTATCTCAGGTTGTGTGGCAATCGGGTTGGACCGTTGGAGTTCAATTTCATTATATCAACTTTTCATGTCAATTTGTTACACTAGAGTCAGGATTACATTTTGAGCATTCTCACCATAAAAAATAAACATAGTTTTCTCAACATAGTGGTGGTGGAATTAAAAGGGACTTTAGCAAACTAATGTTGTCCATGGCCTTATTACTTTTGCTTGGCACTGTTATGGAAGTCAGTCAGGCTGGCTGATTCAATTCGAAAAAAATCAGGAATTGGACATATAACCA
This sequence comes from Schoenoplectus triqueter, assembly GCA_964058805.1. Lineage (NCBI taxonomy): Eukaryota > Viridiplantae > Streptophyta > Magnoliopsida > Poales > Cyperaceae > Schoenoplectus > Schoenoplectus triqueter. The sequence goes on from CAXKVV010000446.1 coordinate 20,497, forward strand.
GGACAGGTCAGTTTAGTTAGGGGTGCCATGTTTTCATATCATTGCAGAATTCAGACTGTTATGGTTTCGGGACGTTCATATTTGAATAACTGTTCTCAATCATCTCCATTCAGATTCTACATTATCTGGGTACGTGTTGGCCTTGGTTTTCAGTCATCTCAGCTCCAGTCTTGATGCATTCAGGTTGCTCATTCATTTATTCAATCGGCTTTTAGTTTAATGATTGATCAATGTTATTTACAATCAGAAAATAACATAATATTGAAGGTTGTTAACTGCAGAAACAAAAGATTTTGTTCTTTGTTTTTTTTTCCTTTTGCAAATATATAAGCTCATCAAAAGAAAAGAAAAAAATATTTGTAATTAAGGAGAACAAGCTTAAGCACGTACCAAGCGCTCCCTGCAGTACTCAATTGCAATAAATGGTGGTGAATTTGATGAACAGATGGCCTGTTGACAACTATTACCAGCATTTTCTACCATAAGAAGCTTTTCCTCTTCTAGAGTTGTTGTGCTTATGCATTTCTCACCTCCAAATACGCCTGCTGCTGTTTGCATTGTTCTGTAAGCACAATTATTAACTCAATTGTACTAAACTCTTACTGAATCAATAAGCCAGCAAATAACTTGAGGAAAGCAAGATTTTCAAGTGAATAGTAAAGAAATTAAATCTCTAACCTCAACAGTGGGGATACTACCACCAATTCAACTTTCTTAGTCAACCCACATGCATTAACATGCTTTCTCAGATCATCAGCCTACAAGTTTCAAGAAAGTATTGCAAAATTAAATTAAATAAAGAACCATATAAAACTTAAACTTGCAACTTAAAGTGGCTGCATTTAGTGAATAATTAGTCCAATTTCATCAGCGATAAAAAAGGCTCCAGTAAAGACAGAAAAGGGGTGAAAGATTGTGCATTCATGAAGGGGCAACATAATTAATTGATTGTATTAAGCTAAGCATGTATCATACCTGATTCCAGCCAAGGAGAGTAAGTTGAGCATCAAAAAATTCTGGAAAGGAGTATGCGGCATGATCCTTCTCTCCAGCTACATTATGGACAGCTTGGCCATGCCTTATCTGGCAAGTTTTTGTTTTCAGTAGGAAAAAGATTTACATTGAACAATGGGAACACAATCACCACCATAGTACATAAAAAAAGATGTTGATTAACAAAATCTAATTGTACATAAAACAAGACGTTGATCAACAAAAGCTAATTATTAATATAGCCAAGAAGACTCACCAAATAAATGTTTTTACAACGATGAGAAGGATAAAGGGCTAAACCGGCTGGATCTGCAATTCCTCCTTCCATATCTACATTGTAATTTTTATGTTACTCCACTTTTGTTTTTGAGGAAATTAACAATTTTCTAAGGGACGTAGAGGCTTTTCAGGCCCCTTACACATTCCCCTAATATCTAGTATCAGTATGGTAATTCTATAATCTATGTTGAATTTTTCATTGAATCTGAATGCTTAACGCAATCCGATTAATAATCACAAGCGATCACACCGTTTGATGGAAGTGAATATGATTTGGTAAACTTTGTTATTTCTGAATACCCACTTTCCTTTTCTCCTTTTTACACAATTAAATTTGTAACTTTTTAGACAATTCAGAAGTAAAAGAAGTGAAAAATGATGATAATGCTTTATGCCCTGGATTGAACTTCGTATGCTGTGCCGCTCCATGAAATAAATTAAAAGGCTAACAATTGAGTTTGAAAAAGGTTTACGGTGCCATTAAGAAAGAATACGAAATGAAAGTCACTGAGATTCCATATTGAGTTGGAAAAAAGAAACAAAAAGAAATGAGATAAAAAATAAAATAAATATCATTGTCTAAAGATCAGCACCACGCTACACAAATTTATGAAAGAATAAACTACAGAGAACGAGAAAAGGATAAAAGGTGAGAAAGGAAGAAAGAGCGTACCTGAGTCCTGAGACTACAGATCAAGATCAGACCACAAAATGGAGAAATGCTTTGGTCTAATTAAATCATTATGGGAAGCATATATTGTTTGATATTCGCGCAACCGGTTAATTGATAACTACTAAGGAGACGAAGAGAATATTCGGCGTATCTAATCTTATTCTAGAGGTGGCAGAACCCGACCCGACCCGACAAGCCCGCCCGATCCGTCCGGACCCGAACCCGACCCGACCCGATTTTTTAAGAAAGTCAAACTGACCCGACCCGACCAGAACCCGACCTGACCCGACCCGACCCGAGATCAAATGACCTTCAATCCAATCGAAATCTATCAACGATCTGAAAAAACACAACATGTAAATTGACCCGACCCGACCCGACCCTGACCCGACCCGGCCCGACCCGATTTCTTCCAGAAAGTCAAACTGACCCGACCCGCCCGACCCGAACCCGAACCCGACCCGACCCGCCCGATTGCCACCTCTACTAATCTATACTCGTGACTTAGGGTTGCGTTTCAACGTTTCATTTCGCTAGAACGAAAGAAACGAAATGATTTTTGGTTCCGTTGACTCAGCGAAACGAAACACAAAACTGAGTCAGGATTTCTCTAGGAAAACGAAACGAAACTCGAAACAAACTCATTTCATTTCGTATAATTTCGTTCTTTCGTCCAGTATTCTACTTGTATAGAATACTTTGAATTACAGGAGAGTCACTGCCTCAGTGGTAATTGGTAAAGTTAAAATAAGTTGAAAAACCCTAGGCGGCGCTATGGTTCTTCGTCTCCCCTCTCTCTCTCTCTTTGTGATCTGATCGTATCTTCGTCTCCCTTGACCCCTATCTCTCTCCCTCTCTCTCTAGCCAATTGCTCTCTCATGGCACTTCATCGGAGACAACGTTCTTTCAATTTGTACTCTTTTCTGAGACCCTCATCATTTCGATTGTCTCTTTTCATAAAACCCTAACTTGAATGCTTGATTGCTTGTTGTGGCCATGTGGTCGATGATCTGTTTTCTTGTTTCCAGCATTTTAGTGTAAGTTACACGTCTTGTAGGCTTAAAAGGCTGTAGAAAGGTTATTTGCTAGGTGACTGTGAGACTGTTGACAAGATCGTCGATCAGGGACTCTCATACAATCTTGAAGAATCGTTGGCTTTGGTTATATATGTCTCTAAAGAGGAAGAAAAATGACAGAAAAAAAGGAAGAAAAAGAGAGAGAGAGTTAGAAAAAACAAAGGCAGAGAGAGAAAGGAAGAGAAAGGAGGAGAAATAACACGCAAGCAAGCAATTTTCAGGTATTTCTTATACTTTATTTTGCTTTTTCTTTGATTTTTTTTATTTGTTTTGTTTAATCATTTGTTACTCATTTGCATGCAGGTTTCTTAGCTATGGTCGACTCAGATGAATATGTTTTAGAGTCTGAGCCTGATTTGTCTTCGGATGAATATGTTTTTCTTTACCATTTCTTTGCTTACTTGCTTGAACTTTCTTTGCTTGCTTGGTACTGGCACTTACCGGCGCTTGGTACTGGCACTTACTTTGCTTAGTACTGGCACTTACCATTTCTTTGTTTGCTTGCTTGAACTTTCTTTTCTTTGCTTGCTTGGTACTGGCACTTACCAGTGCTTACTTGCTTGCTTGTTTGAACTTTTAGTATGGAACAAGATGAGTTTCAAAGGATTATAGTCGATCCTGAGGATCCCATTGACCCTGAAGACCCTGGTGCAGTAGCATCTGGTCTTGAAACCACCCAAAAAAGAAAAAGTAGAGATGTACAATACTCTTAAGTCTGGGAGCATTTCATAAAGGGTCCAAAACAATCTGATGGTAGCTATAATGCTACTTGTAAGTATTGTTCGGCTAAATATTTGCAAGGTAACTCAAGGAGCACTGATTCATTATTGCATCATATCAGAAAAGGATGTAAGAGAATGAAGAGGCATATGCATTGTAAAAGATGCTGGTAATTAATAAAAAAAGTGTGTTATCATTAATTTTTATTATTAAATTCATATCATTTAATAATTATTTTACTAATCATTTTACTATTGTGAGCAGGTGAGCCAAATCCTACTAATTGGGTATTTGACCAAATGAGAAGCAGAAAAAACTTAGTTAGAATGGTGATTACACATGAATACTCTTTTAACTGTGCCAACCACCATTTCTTGAAGGTCTTTTTAAAGGACCTGCAACCTTGCTTTAAAATGTCATCAAGAAATACAATTAGAACAGATTGTATTAATATTTACGAAGATGAGAAGTGTAAGTTGTATGACATACTTGGTAAACTAGATTGTAAGTTCAGTTTTACAAATGACTTGTGAACCAGTAAGAGTAAGGACATGGGGTTTATGTCCCTTACATACCATTACATTGATAATACTTGAATGTTGAGAAATAAAATTATTAACTTCATCCCTTTGCTCTCTCCACACACTGGTCAGCACATTTCACAGACTATATATGAAAAATTAGTATTGTGGAATGTGGATAAAAAGGTTTTTTGTTTGGTACTTGATAACTCTTCTGCTAATGATGCTGCCATAAGAGAAATATTGACTACAACTCAGATTAGTAAGCACTTACCAGCTGATGGCTCCATCTTTCATCAAAGATGTGGATGCCACATTTTGAACCTGATTATGCAAGATGGTTTGAGTGTACTGGATGGAGAGATATAAAAAATTAGAGCCACAATGAAATACATTAGACATTCACAATCTAGAATGAAGAAATTCAACTTGACAGCATCTCAAGTCTACAAATTAACTTGTATTTGTATTCAATTTTTATAACTTAACATGAAACTAATTACATTTGTCTTTTCCTTAGGTTAATGCCCCACAAAGGAAACATGCTTGGGATGTGCAGACAAGATGGAACTCCACTTACTTAATGTTGGAGTTGGCATTGGACTTACAAGAGGCTATTAACAGATTTGCTACCTACGATAAAAGGTATATTTTATGTCCATCTGAAGAAGATTGGGATAATGTTCAGACTATAATTTGGCACTTTAAAGTCTTTCATGATGCCACAAATAAACTAAGTGGTTTCAAATATCCAATCCTTAATTTGTACTTCCCTGAATTTTGTGAGATTTACCTAAATATTAAGAAAATGAGAAGTATCCCATATCCCTTTTTTGTTCAAATGAGCATAGAAATGTTTGCCAAGTGGGACAAATATTGGTCCAATGGAAATGCCCTTTTGGCTATTACTTGTGTTCTAGACCCTAGGTGCAAGTTAGCAGTGATTGAGTACTATTACAACATGATGCATTCTGAGGATTGTGTAAGATTTATGACCAACATCAAAGGCATGCTTGCTTGCTTTGTTCAAAGAATACTTGAATGCACACTCAAGGGCAACACAAAACCAAACTGGCAGCTCAACTCAGAGGTACAATGTTTGAGCATTTGATTATGTAAAATACTTGAATACTTATATTTTAAAATTGATGCTTGTTTTCTTGTATGATGTTGTGATAATTAGGGCTGGATCTGGTGCAACGCATAGTGTCAGTGACACAAGGGCAGGTTTGAAAGACTTTTTGAGTGGTAAGAGGACCACTGAGACAACAAAATCAGAGCTAGATCAATATCTAGATGACCCACTTGATGAAGCTGGCTTAGATGATGACTTTGGCATCCTTGGATGGTGGAAACTGAAAAGATAAAAATATCCTGTTATGGCTAAGCTAACAAGGGACATCTTGGCTGTCCCAATTTCCACAGTGGTGTCAGAGTTCACTTTCAGTACTTTTGGTAGGATTCCGAGCCCTGTTAGATCGTCTCTAAATGATGAAAGTATTGAAGCTTTAATATGTGCCCAAGATTAGTTACGTGCTTGCGTTACTGGTATTTAATTTACTCTTTCATTTGTTGCTCCATTATTTTTTATAATTTGTAGTTTAAATACTAATATAATTTGTTTGATCTGATGTGTGTTAATGTAGAGAATGGTGGCATGTTTGGTAATATCATATGGTCCACTGATGAAGGAGTACTAGATGATACCATTTGTGGCAGTGGAAGCTAAACATGTGCCGGTCTGGTTTATCAGTTCAATTACTGGTATTTTTAAATGTTTTGATAGTGTTGTCTTGTAGTTGTTGTATGTTGCCTTAAAGCCTGTTGTTGTATATTGTCCGTTGCTTGTTGCCTGTTACCTATTGTCTTAAAGCATGTTGCCTGCTGCCTGTTGCCTGTTGTTTGTTGTTTGTTGCCTTGCAGCATGGAGACTGTTAGTTAGACTCTTTGGCTCCTCAAATCTTTAGCATTGAATTTTCAATGATGATAAATGTGTTTAAATGTTTTCAAATTTTCTTATTTAGTCATTGTGGCCGAGATTGGTATATTGTGGCTGAGATTGGTATATCTGAGAAAATAGTTGGGATTTGGGTTGGCTTTAGAGTAGCTGACACTCTGGCTTTATGTCAACACGTAATTGGATGTATGGTAAATGGTAAATGGTAAATGGTAAATGATAACTTTATTATCTGTTGGATACTTAATTACTTAGTACATTTTGGATGTATGATATGTAGTGTAGTTGACAAATAGCAACTTGGCAGGTTTTTTTGAATATAAAGGTTGATATTTTGAATATTGTTATATGTCATCTGCTATTTTTATGTTTGCCAATATTAACTTGTCATTTTAAAAAAAATTTGTCAATTTTTTACTTCAAATTTGACAAAAAAAGAGCCAGTTGACAGTTGGCATTATATTTTAGACGTTCAAAATTCTTAACGTTACAAATATTTTGAACGTTTGAGTAAACAAAATGTTCAGCGAAAAAAAAATTCATCGTTTAAGCGAAACGTTAAATGTAACCAATCTGTTTCGTGGTCGTTTAGTACGTTTGACACCCCTACTCGTGTCTGACATATAGGAGTGTCAATGGTACGGTACAAATGGGATGAAATTATTTTTATTATCATATATATATATTAAATTATTTTTATCTATACTCTATCCTTATCTAATTTTTATTAGATTTATCTATACATACTCTATTCTTATCCATTAAAATAAATAGCTAATGAAATAATAACGAATGCTAACGAATAATGCTAATATATTACTTAGTTTATCATCATTTATATAAAAAATATACAAACTCATTTCTTTCATATAAATATATCTTTGTTAGTATAAAATTAAAATATAACTATACAATCAATTCTAACTTATATCATTTTAAAATAAATAAATTAAAAAATATAAACTTCTTTTGTCAAACTTTTTTTAAGTGAAAATGATATATTATCTAAAATAAAATCTTATATTATCTTATTTAATCATTTTAATAAGTACTCTACTAAATATTCTTCAAATATTATAATTTAAAATATGGTTAAATTTGGAGAAGATAATAATTATAATTCATAATAATTAAGGTACAAAATTCAGAGCAACTAACATAAAAAAATTATTACACGAGATAATTATTTGAAATAATTTAAGTTATTTTTTTAATATTTTATCTATAGGGTAAACGGGTACGAAACGATATTATCTATATCCTTACTCATTTACTTAACGAAAAAATTATTATTCTTATTCATATCAAATAAGTTAATGAAAAAATCTTTACCTATATCCATCTTATCGAATACGAAAGGAAAATGTGGTTGAGATTCCATATTGAGTTGGAAAAGAAAACAAAAGGAAATGAGAAAAATAAATAAATATCATTGTCTTAAGATCAGCACCAGTGCACCACGCTACGCGAATTTATGAAAGAATAAACTACAGAGAGAAAGGAAGAAAGAGCGTACCTGAGTCCTGAGACAACGGATCTAGATCAGACCACGAAATGGAGAAATGTTTCGGCCTAATTAAATTATTATGAAAAGCGTATAAATATAGAGAGAGATTATTGTGAAAACGTTTGCATTTCGATTGATATGTAAACGGATCAAAAATTATATTTTAAAATCTAAAAAATTTAATTTATAGTTTTCATTAAATTCTTTATATGAAAAATTTATGGGATATATGAGTGTTTTGAGTTTTTTAACTTACACTTTTGAATTTTTAAAAAAATAATACAAACATTGAATATTTATTATTACTTTAGAGTTATTGATTCATATATGCTGCATTTTTTTCTGAGATTAATTTTGTTAAGAAAACTAAATATTTTGCATATTCATTTAAAGCAAAATAATATTTAAGCTGTTGGCTTGCACACTAAAACAAGTGCCCCGCTGCGAAAGCACGGGTCTTGGACTAGTTTCTAAACAAGGGAGGGAAGTTGGTAGGATTCTGAGATTATGGATATGGGCTTTATTATCAGTCATTACCTTGATTATGGATTTATTATTTTACAAAATAAACATCATGGGCTTTGAAAAACAAATTCTTTTTTCGGCCGGACTGAATAATGTGCATCTTTCCTTCCTTTTAAAATCTCACATATGTAACATCACAAGAGAAAAATAGAAGATAAGAAGAACAACACCTGGTGACAGTATGAGAATCTGTTTCTCCAGTCTAATTACCGGTTTCAAAATTTTGCTGGAATATGCAAAGGCAATAATAATATATCCGCAATCTCACTCAAGTAGCAAGAGGGATTGTAAAACCTCGATAGCAATTAATGTGCATCTGTATGAGAATCTTCTTTATAGACATGTCTATCTGATCTGCACTGCATTTTTTATGTGGCAATGGAAGCAAAATAAATAATGCAGTGGCAACCGGCTTGGATTTGTTTCTTTATTATGACCATTGCATGATACAAGTAGAAATGATTTATATTCTATGATCTCTTCACTGTGAGTGCTAACTGATTTAGTACTTTGTTCTCCACACTCATGAACATAGTTAATTAATAACCGCAATTAGTTGTATCTTGTATGTTGCGAATTTCGGCGATCAAAGATGTAATAAAGGAAATTTTTACCTACAAATATGTAATATTGATTGATTGTTCGAGTGAATAGAACATCCAAAAAGGAAACATCTGAAATTTCTTTTTAAGAGCGTAATATGTCAAGCAGAAAGGAATTTATCAGCAATAAAACATCATGAGGACTACACGATGTGCGCTCGCATTATACTGACAGAGATCAGCAGTTGAAAATTGATACTGTCAGCTTCGTATATTGTAGACACAAAATTTAGGGTCCTTTAACTCTTTTGGTCTAACTTTCCGAATCAAAGCCTTAGGCTAAATTAGAGAATTGGGCCCTTTTGAATGGTGCTCTTGTTCTCTAGTCTACACATTAGAAGGGATCTAAAAAAATAAAAAAAAATTTATAGATGTGTTTTTCTACTTTTAAATTGATAGTCCATCAAATGCCATCAAATTTCCATATAATTTACAACAATTTCAATTTAATGATTTTTGGTAGACTATCAAACGATAATGAAATTGCATGAAATTTGAATGACCATCAATCTAAAGGTAGAAGAATATATCTATAAATTTTTTTCTATTTTTAAGATTTTTTTTATATTCTTTTAGAGATTCATTGTCAAATTTATCAAAATAACTCATTATCAACTGATCCCTTCTCTTAATTAACTGCCGAAAGAATATTGAGAAATTAAATATCATGTTTCTTTTTTTTACCAGTCTAAATTTTGATTCCTTCAAACTGTACTGATGCAACTTGGACCTCAATTTATAGGTTTTGACCTGATATAGACATTTACCCTCTGAATAATCATCAAACTGTAGATACAGTGACCATGCATACAGAAAAAGCAATAATTACACAACAAATTAAATAATGATATTACATATAGACACAAGAGTAGAGTAAAGAAAATACAAAGAACAACAACAGGAATAGTGAAATGGGAATAGTGAACTAAATGGGTTGTCGGAATCCAAACAAGCATTCAAGCTACATAATTGGTTTTATCCTTTTGAGTTTGCTATATAATAGTAGGCAGTGCTCTTAGATTTGTCTCCATAAACTATGACATTACCTCTAATCCAAATCTTTTTATAACAACACATGCTTCCCCTTTGGTGGGCTAGGCTTTTGTCTTCATTTCAAGAGTTGATTTTGGCAATTTTTAATCAGTAATAAACTTTTCATGTATTTTAGAAACAAAGTTTGTTTGTTTGTGCATGTAGATGTCGGTATGGCTCTTGCTTGTCTTTGTAATGTCCACTTCAAACCATTTAAGGCCAATTGTAGTGTGCCTCTCTTTTGAAAATTTAAAATGTACCACATATATGAAAAGAGAGAAGAAACAAAAAGAAAAGAAAAAAAAAAGATGGACCAAGCTTAGTGGGAGATCCAAAGCGTCTCCCTCGTTTGGATTGTCCAAACCATTGTCAAAATTTAAGATATTAAAGCCTAACACAATACAAAAAAATAAAATAACAATGTTTCTTTCTTTGTTGAGATAAATAAAATAAGAGTAGGAGGCGACACCTTTTACACAAACTAGTATCTTGTCTGTACGTTGTTACGGTGATATTTTTTAGAAATATAAAAATTTATATCTTCATACGAAAAATAAGGAAATAAAAATAAAAATAATTTTATAATTAATTTAAATTTTAATTATGAATACATAATCAATACAAAATAAATATAAATTGAGAGAAAAATTAACATTCAGCATTTAAGAAAAGTTAAAATTCATAATTGATGACAATCTAAGAAAAAAAAAGACAAAATAGAAAAATTATACTCCTAAATTATATAGTATTTCGTGTAACAAACAAAATTGAGAGAAAATTATATAGGAACAATATTTGATGAATAAATCAATCCGATGAGTGATATTAGCTCTAAAAATTTAATAAAAAATCTGAACCGTTACAAGATCAGAACACATACATACTTAATAAGAATTAGAGATAAAAAGCTAAAAAATTGTAATCAAAATATATGATCGTTGAAAAACATTTTATGAACATACCATGTGTACTTACATCAATATGAAAATTAAAAAAAAAAACGAAAAATAAATTGCATCCTGAATTCTTGATCCCGTTGATAAAAGAAAACTTTTATCCACCATGTCAGAGTAAGCTTTTTTCTGAGAAAATGTCAGAGTAAGCTCATGAGCGTATAGATAGAGAGAGCAGAAGCGACCAGACACTGGAATCTTGCGAAGTGGCGAGTGCATCTCTTTTTTCTTTGAAGTTAATACAAACAGAGTGAATGGAAAGCAACAACGCCCAAAAATATATATAATATTGTTAATTTGGATGGATGTACTTGAATTACTTCTTCAAGAAAAAGGTTACTTCTTTGCAGACTGAGACTGTCACCAGCCGCCCATACCCATATCTTCATTCATTAATTAATTTATTATCAATAGTCAGAGGTAATAAATAGATGCTCTCTTTGTTAATTTGTTATTAATTAATAGGAGAGGTTGGGAAATTGTGAAGCAATCAACTGAGGCAAGTACTGATTGTGTACGTAATTAAGAACCAGGCAAATGCGTGCAATTGGGACAAATTTTGTCTTTCAAGTGATCAAGTCAGTGACTTCTGAACAATATGAAGACACATATTATATTAATTTGAGAGAAAAATTGGGAAAATGTTTAATAGTAGTTGATTCTCCGTGGGTACATGGCAATAATCCGTCAAATCTGTCCGGTTTTGTTCAACTCGATAGTGAATCCATCCGCCTCAGAGGTCAGATGGGTAAGGTCGGGTTAGGTCAAAGTGCAGGCTGAATGGGTATGGATTTAAGATGAAACTCATCCATTCTAGTATCGATAAAATTTAATAATATATTGATATGTGTTATATGTATATAATTATATATTGAATCAATAATTTATTTTGTTTATTTATATATCTCAACATAATATTATTCTTTAAATTATATAATAGCATTAGTTATTAACATATATATATATATATATAGTCCGATTACGGTGCTTTGTAAAGCACAAGAGTGTTGTGTGCTTTGCGCTCTATTCTTAATTTCAAGTTAGAAATAATCGATCTGAACCGTTCAATCTAATCTTCATATCAAAATCTATTATGAAACTATATTTTATATTTTTTAGAATTTTTTGCTATTTTTTCCGATGAGAGGAAAATGACTTGATCTAAGAATTCTGGTTTATCCAAAAATGACGGTTTTCCCCCTATCCAAAAAAATAACAAATGAATTCTAAAAAATATAAAATTTAGTTTACTACTAGATTTTGATATGAAGATTAAATTGAACGGTTTGGATTGATCATTTCTGACTTAAAATTAATAATAAAACACAAAACATACAACACTCTTATGCTTTGCAAAGCACCGTAGCCTAATTCTCTCTCTCTCTCTCTCTCTCTATATATATATATATATATATATATATTTATGCTAAAAAATATTGATATATAATATATTAGATATTTAATTACTGTAGTAATATTCTATATTTTTCATTGGAGATGTACAAACTACAAACTTAATTAAATATAATAATTATTATCTAAATGTATAATATAATTAAGAAGAGAGAAATATTTAATGAAAGAAAAAATTAATTGATTATGCAATAACTCGGGCCAGGGCGGTTACGGGTGGGCAAATCCGTGAAACATCATGGATAGATTGGGCCATCAATTTTAGATCCGAAGGTAAGGATCGGATAGGCCGAACTGAAAATTTTAAAAAACATATCAGATCTCGAGTTTGATACAAACCCGGCTCATTGCCATCTTTATCCATGGGTTCACTTTACAATAGCGTGTGTCTATATGAACCAAATATTAGGAGAGAAGTATAAAAAAAAAAAAACTAGCCTGAGGAAAACCGAAGATTTTATTTTATTTTATTTTCGTTTGTGGAATGATGAGGATACTAAAGTTGGGTTAAATAAAGCAGAACATTAGGCACGATGTTATATGTAAAAAAGAAATGGAATGTTGACATGCTGGTGTTACAAGGAAAAGAATTTGTCGTCATGTAAACTACATGTTAAAAAAGGCCACAGTATTTTGCACAATATGGATGCCGGATCTCACCCCCTCTCTAGAGCTTTAGACTATGGTTCCATTCATAAGAAATTAAAAGAGAAATGTGTCGTATATTAATATATGTCGAATGTACAATATTTTGCATCCTAGCTTGAAGATCAGGGTGGAGACAAGAGGCTGGGGGCCACCTCTCCTCATCCAATCCTACAAAATAATTATATATTGAGAATAAAATTTATCATATATTTTTATTTTGTAAGATGTATTAATTTCTAATTTATTAACTTTAATGCTCTAGTAATATAAATTTATATTTTGACTACTCTATATAAAAATTTTAATTTCATCCGTGTTGAAGATTAAGATTAAAAGAAAACATGTAAGTGTTGCTTTAATTTTGAAAATAACGGCGCAAAAAGAAAAAAAGAAAAACAAATCATAAACTCTCATCTTTATATTAAAAAACGCTGTAATTGTAGAAAATGTTTAGGGGTCACATGATAATGACTATCTTGACAACCTTGATAAGAGATCTTCAAATAAATATAAAAAAAAAATCTTATAGATATTTTCTTTTACTTATAAATTGACAGTGATTCAAATTTATGTAATTTTTATTATTGTTTGATAGTCCATCAAAAACCGTTGTAAATTACATAGTATTTTGATGGACATAAACTATAATGAAATTACATAAAATTTAAATCACCATCAATCTATAAGTACAAAAATACATTTATAAAGTTTTTTCTATTTTTAAATTTTTTTGTATTTATTGTCAAAATTATTAAGATAAGTCATTGTCAAGGTATCCCCATTATATATACCTAGCTGCCTCTCAAATCCTCGAGTCTTTAACACCTTTTAATCGTTTTGTGGCCTTTTAGAAAAAAAAAACAACTATTAAGTAAAAAAAAAATCTTTTTTTTTTGTAATTTATAGTAGTCAAATGTGCGTTATTACACTATATTCAAATTTAAATTTCAAAATGAATGATAATTTATCTGGAGTATTTAGAAGGTAAATTCATAAAGTTATTTTAAGGCCTCCTATTTGAAATATTTTATTTGTGACAGCTGTGAGATAAAACTAGATGACATACGGAAAACCATGACACCACTTATCAAGATAATTTTTTTAATGATGATTTATTGGTAAAATTTGACTTTTGCAGAGGGTAGCTTCTAGCAGGCTAGCAGCGTAGATCTTGGTTGGCATCTAATCAATTGCTCTTATTTCTCCGCAAGCATTCAAATACTAATTAATTAAAGTCACGTCAAGTGTTAATTTATTTTGTTAAAGGTGGATCCTAGATTAGCCCTCTAACGTTTTGTGTTTGTTTAATGGAGTCTAATTTTTTATTTGATTTGACCTCCTAAACTTCTGATTTTGTTTGCTTGCACTTTTCCATTTTTTGAATCAAACTATGAAATTATTCTTTTTATTTGAGAAAGCAAACTATGAAATTCTATTATATGAATGATTTGACGATAATTATAAAATCCCATAACTTGTCATTTTCAGACATTAATTGTTCTGGTAGTGGAATAAGTTAAGTAATCTTAATCGTGAGCAATAAATTGCTAGAAGTATGGTTGCTTTCTTTTGACTTAATAAAATCAAGCAGTGTGTCGCGATAATTGTTTTGTAGATAGCGTTGTGATTTTTTTATTACCAAAAAATTAAGGAAGCTGATAATAATCTCCAAGCATTTATCCCCACAAATATCCTCAAACTTTGACTTCCGTGAATTTAGTAATTGAAACGCCAAAAGTCTTTCGTGATTTGACCATAATCGCAGAGACAAATAAAAATTTTGAATCTTCGCGAGTTGACCGTAACTGCAATCATTTGGCACAAAAAAACACTATTTTTTGTGACCATAACATGCAATCTCAGCGACATCAATTAGATTCACTATTTTTTTCTGTTTCTAGGCAACTGGTCGATTAATTTATAATCAACCGTTAGTTTATATTAATTGACCATAAATGTTTGGATTATTTACAGCAACAATAAATTTGACACAAAAAATCAGCGTGCCATCAATTGATTTTCATTCTGACATTATTTATATCTTTAGTTGTCCCTATTTATATTTACTATGTCAGTTACTAAAATTTTAATAACTTAAAATATTATTATTTGATATCCATGTTATTTATATCTATGTTTTTGGTAATTGTTGTATCTATTAGCATCAACTATCAATTTTATTTATATATATTAATTTTTGCTATATACATCAACCGACTTTGGTGGTTAAATTTCACCATTTATACAAATAAATAATCACAACACTTGATATAAATAGAACAGTATAATAGATATAAGTAAATTTGATAGTTTTTATCAAGTGCTAACTCTCTCTAATTTTCTTAAAGAGACGTCATTTCAATTTTAATTTTTTTTTGAATTATTAATGTGCTATGCAGTTCTAAAAATGGAAAGTCGGAAACATATAAAAAGTTAATTGAATGCTTAAAATGAAAATTTTTCGCTTGGGGACAACGAATGGGGATAAAAGGCTGGGGATGATAATAATATTCCAAAAATGAATTCATTGACTGAAAAAACAATTTTTTTCATTAATAGAATTCCAGAGTTTTACTAATAAGAAATCAATATTCCATAGCCACTTTTCTTTTAAGGCATGCAGCGGCAGACAATAATTTATATTTAGGAGTTTAATGTTTAATGATATATGGCATAATTATATTGAATATAAGACATATTTTGATGTAAGATACTCTGAGCTCAAAACTCAATTGAAACTGATATGAAAATATCCATATTTTTTTAATATTTAAAAAATATATACAATTAGAGTGTCTGACGCATAAAATTGTATCTTAACTATATTACATGTCGCCTCAAAATCAAATAAAACTTTTTAAATATATTAACATCATGAACTCCACAAAACTTCATGATATTTTGATATCAATGTTTTTTTTTCAAATATCGATCGTCACAAACAATAATTGCGCTGAAAGAAAAAAAAATCTCTAACTTCCGAAAGAGCCAATTATAGACGCATACGTCAAATTGTTTTTTTAACAAAAGTCAACAGTAGACAAATGAAATGATAGAGATTACTCTATTCAAGGAGTTAATTAAAATTTAATAAAATTGCCCATCTCAAGCAAGAAGGATCGTCATTTAATGTCGCTGTTCTAAACACGGTTTATTGATTGTGAAAATGAAAGGAAGGGCACACTTGCTTAGAAGTCTAAGCAATCTAAATTTAAAATAGTAATAATAGGGTTGACCTTGGGATTAACGGCTAGTTGGCCATATTCATTGTATAATAGATGAAATACTTGAAATTTTTTTATAAAAATACGGCGTCTAAATTAAAGCGGACCTCAAAGTCGTAGCTTGAAAGTTGAACACAAATATGTTATTTTGGATCGTGCAAGAATGTGAAAGAATAAAGAAATTAAAAATAACAAATGAGAATTATGAAAGAATAGTAATTTTTAAATAAGCGTGAGATAATAAAAAAATATTATTGAAATAGTTAAATATGATTTAAATTGTATAGAATACTGATGGAAGGAATGAGTAAAATAATAATTTTTTTATTTCCCTCTAATCAACTTTTATTTGTTCATTGCTTTGACAAACTATATCATTTGGACCATTCATTTTTTTAATATAATATACGCTTGTTGGTTAAATAATTTACTCTTTTTAAGCTCCGCAGACGGAAATTGATGTGCAAATTTTAAGCAAATGTTCAGAAATAACTCATTTACTAGCAATTCCATATAAACATATCAAACCAACCCATTTTTTATAATTACAGAAAACTTATTTCTTATCTTTTCTGCCATTCTTAATTCACACTTCATAATGTCGCAGATAATTAATTTACCCTAAGGCTTATATGGAGCACACATCTTGCACATATGTGTCTAGTCTGTTATACATAATTTATCTATACGTATATAATCACCTTTTTTATTTTAATTAGAGTTGTAACTTAGACTTCGCCTCAACAAAATAGTTCTCATTTAAATAATTAATAATATAAAAAATAAATATATTCAGTAAAAATTTCACATTAAGAAAAATTAAAACATATATTTTTTTAAAATACTAAATATATACATAATAATATAATTAATCATGAAAACTTTTAAAATTTAATACTAAAAAATGAATCATGATAAGAATTAAATTTCTTCTCAAATATATCACACTCATCTATTTTAAATGAGAAGAAAAAAAAAATATGAGCTATTAGATTCAAGTAGATGAAAAGATTTAAGCAAAATAAGTTGATAAGAAAAATTATGATGCGACGTGTTTGAGGTATCAGAAAACTTAAGACTATTTATTCTTTATTCTTTATGAAGTATAGTCTCAACAACTTCAATATCAAATATCAATGATTAGAGATTTATCTGGGCCATTGCATGACTCTTTAGAGACTCAACCCCACTCCACACTTCAATCTCTGAAGGCAAGGGAGGTTGATCAGGTGATGGTACAGAGCTCGATTGAATAATTTCATGAAATTACTCTAACTTTGGTAAGACCGTACTAGTAAGACTATACTGGTAGGAAATCATATATGGTCGTTGGGTTTCTAAACCATCGTTGTGCTATGGAGAGTGTGAAAATCGACTCGATTTGGACGAAAATAAATATATCAGGAGAGATCTGAGGAGGAAGAAGCAAAATGAAGTTAAAAATAAGTAATCGTGTAAATCATTAAAAGGGACCTTTTTATTTTAATTTTGTGGCATGTGATTGACGACTATATTGTTCATCAATCAGTTCATATCTCTTTCCAATATGTTTTGACAAATGCCACTTGCTAAATTTTAGACATGTTTAGTTGGTGATGTCTCACAAGATGGCAATTATTGTACTTTATGAGATAAATGGGAATAAATCACAGTCTTTGGCCAAACAAGATGTCAATCAGTGTACTTTTGTGTAGATATTTTGGGTAATAAGAGTTTCATTAATTGCACCCTTTTTCTAAAGTGATTTGAAACTTCTTAAAAAGAAACTATCCGTTAGGTTAGACCAGTCACTCCTAACATTTAGTTTCAACAGTACATGCAACCAAAAATTTACCCAAATTAAATTACTATTGACAAGTGGAACTTCCAATTGCTTTGATTTTAGTCTTTTCATGCTTCCTTTATCTTCTGTGACTGTGAGTACACTCACAGGCTATTCAACAACAGCCGAAATTAGCTGTAATTTCAACTTTCTCATTAAATATACCCTAGAAGTGTGTGAAGTGTGAAGTGTGAAGTGTGAAGTGTGAATGAAGGTGAATTTTTATTTTCCCCTGGTCAAAAGTCAAAACTAGACGAGCTATTAAGTCCTATTTAAGGACAAAATATGGAAGGTAGCGTCTCTTCATAGTTATCCTTTCTCATAGGGCAGTGATATGACGTCTCTGTTTTGGCTCATGAATTGAATTTTAATAAAGAAGTGTATTATATTTTATATGATTATTATGTTGAAAAAAGTTTAAGAGGTAAAGATTTATTAAAGATAATTCAGTTAGAAATATTATTGCTATTAAAAATTTATATAATTAATTTACTCATAAAAATTACATATAAGTAATTCAGTTAGGAAATATTATGGTTGATAATAATTTGTATAATAAAATTACTGATAATAATTTGTATAATAATTTGTATAATAAAATTACATATAAGTAATTCAGTTAGGAAATATTATGGTTGATAATAATTTGTATAATAAAATTACTGATAAAAAATTACAAAGTCAGCTCTTTATTAAAACCTCAATCAACAAATTTGTCTATTGCCGACGCATCAATATATTAGAAAGTAAAACTTGAACATTTTATATTTATTCCTTCGCCAATGGCCGGGTGTTTGACTTTGCTGTTTGAACATTTGTAGCTCCAATTTGTTGAGAAATGGAATAAAAAACTATTTCAAAAGTTGGGTACCAACCTCAAACACAAAAAATTTGGACAAAAGGGAATATTATTTTTTCCCTCTAAAAATGGATATTCTTCGTGCAAAGCTTTCTTCCAAAGTTTATAAAAAAAGTTACTTTTTTTTTGCCTGCTGGTTGATCGGAGCCACGTAGTGGAACGGGTGGTATTTGATCATCAAAAATATGTTTGCAAAATATATCCTTCAAAATTATACTCCATTTTTAATATAATTATATGTTCTTCAAAATTATAAAATACACTTCAGTTTTGATATAATTGCAAATTGTACCTCAATTTATTAAATATTTTCTAAAAGATAAAATTTATCTGAACAATACTTTCAATTTTTAGAATATTTTAATAGTTTCATCTAACGAACTCATAAGCAATCATTTCAAAGGAAAGTAAAAAAAGGAAATGTAACGTAATAATATTTCACAGAAAAAGAACAACATGCCTCATAAAGATGATAATAGAATTTTATCTCTTGATATATGTTTAAATTTTGTGAGATGTATATAAAAATTAATATATATTAGCTATCTTTTCATATTAAAAGGGGCATGCTACTTGCCCCCTATAATCTCTAAAAAAAATTCTATTTTTTTAACACATGCATAGTAAATATAAATATTTTTAATTTTTACTGTGAACACTCATGATAATGATAATAGATGTGAACATATTGAGAAGACTAAAATCCATCCTTACGCATCATACATCCTACAAAAACTTGCCAAAAAATAAAAATTAGAAGAGAACATTTAGGGGGATAAAACATTATCCGAAGCATAAATTGAAACACAAATGTAATTAGGGATGTCAATGGGTCAGGTTGGATTCGGATTGGGTTATTATTATTTTATTATTTTTATTAACCTGATCCGAAACCGAACCGATTATATTCGGGTCAAAAAAATTTGACCCATACCCAACCCGACCGGGTTACGGGTCGAACCGACTCATGTAAAATAATTAAATATTCATTAATTATTTTTATATTATATAAGTAATTAAATATTAATTAATTTATAATTAATCTTAATTAGTGTATAATTAATATATATTTAAGATTTAATTAGTACTAGATCATAAAATTACTTCAAAAAATATAATTAATTAGGTCGGGTCGGATTGACCTGAACCTGACCCGATCCTATTCGGGTCAAAATAATTAGACTCATATCCGACCCATTTATTTTCGAGTCATGTCGGGTCGGATCGGGTTAACCCACTGGGTCGGGTCAATAATTGACCCCCTGAATGTAATTCATATTTGTATATATAAGTATTCATATTTACTTATAGAGATATTTATATCTAATTAGTGAGGAGTTCATATTTGATCGTGGAATGTGAAAACTTGCCAAAGTATAAATATTGCTGATCTGGGGGATAGAGCATTATGTAGGGATTCGAAATGCCCAAATCCCATTAATGCTCAAACTGCGGAAAGACCGTAGAACAAAAATTTTACTTCTACTTAAGTTAGGGATTAAAGTATGTCGGATAATAACCGAGAGTTACAGATATTTAATCCTTTACAAAAGACGGTAAAATATTATTTTACTTCTAACTTAAGCTTAGGGTTAAAGTGATGTGTCGGATGATTACCGAGAGATACACACATCTTTAAACCTTTATTGATCTACTCCATGATTGATTTCTAAAATATTAATCTACTTAACAATTAAATAGATTAATATAAGATGTTATACCTCGCTTCCAAATTTCAATTGGATTGAAAATCGGCTTGTCTCGGAGCACCAAACGTCTGATGCATCTGTAGGTTATCCACCAGGACTAACCAGAGAGCGGCTTATTTCTTTTGCCAGAAATACCATAAACCGCGGTTTTTCACAAAAATACTATTCACCCGAGAAAAGACGAAATAGTACTATTCACGACTCGCAGTAATTCTGTTTCACAAATGTGCAGAAATATTGCAACTTTCGTAAAAATACTATTCACCGATCCCGTGAATTCTGAAACAACCGTACACCGAGAGAGAGAAAGTAGAACTGATTTGGTGGAAGTTTCTCTCTCACCCTACCCCTCTATTTATAGAAAGGAGACTGATAATAGTCCCCAAATATTTATCCCCATGTTTTATCCCCAAAAGTTGACCATTAAATATCCAAGTAGCATTTTGACTTCTATTTATATTAAATATTAGTGCTATTCATACTAAATGAATGAATCATTAATAGTCAGTTTTTTCAGCATCTAATTAAACTGCTTATAATTATTGATAATCTTATTTATATCAATTACCTTAGTTGCTGATCATTAGTGTTAATCATCTCTCTAAAATTGACTATCGAGAGTCAAAGTAACACTTTAACTGTTATTTACATTAAATATCGATGTTATTAATATTAAATGAAGGAGCCACTGATAACCAACTTTTTTTGAATCTAAATTGAAGTGCTTATAATTATTTATTATCTTATTTATATCAATTACACTAATTACTGATCATTAGTATTAATCATCTTCCTAAGAGTTGACTATCAAGAGCCAATGTAGCACTTTAACCGCTATTTATATTAAATGTCGATGCTATTAATACTAAATGAAGAAGTCATTAAATTAGTCAGTGTTGTATATATAGATGATAATTATTTATATAAAGCAAATGTTATTCATACTGAACGAATAATTTTGCATTTAGTTCATAACAAGCTTCAATCGTGACAATTATTTATACTAAAAAATATTATTTATATTAAACAAACATGTTGTCAATAACACTGCTCCCTGCGGAAGATCTATTCACCTACTATTTTGAAGTCACAGAATTGACAGTAAAATCGATGGCTATTTTTTACATTGAATGAAGCATCTTGTCACTGATTAAATCGAAAATATTTGAAAACTTCTTGATAGATTTAAAGTGTAATCCATTTAGTGTCTTCAGAAATCATGGTCGATGGATCTGCACTTTTGCATACAAAAAAAGAGAAAATAATAAGTCTTAATATATAGTATGTTAACATAGCATTCAAAACTTCCATGTGAAATAAATTACTTTAGAAATACTAGCCAGATAACTAAAAGAATCTTGTTAGGAATCAAACTATTAAATAAATTTCAATTGAACTCATCACTAGGAAAATTGGATTGAATTTTGATGTTTAAAAAATTACATTAATTATAGAAAAAAAAATGAAAACTTGAGGTTTTGAGAGGGTACTTACCAGTATAAGTGATGATGAAATTTTTTACCGAAGAATCTCTATTTTTGCTTTGGATGATAAGTCAATGGAAAACATAACAATAATCTCGTATTTGACTACTAGGTGATTTCTAATGGTGGAGAGAAATCCATGAGAGTTTTAGAGATCTGAGAGCAAAAAAATCAAGAAAAAATTAAGGATGGATAAACTGAAAAAGTTTTGGCAGAGAGAAGATAGCAGTAGAGAGATCGAAAATTTTGAAATGAACAACTGAATTTTTTTTTTGAAATATAGATAAGTCAATTAAAACCTAAGAGGCGTCTTTTCATCATTTGCCAAATAAGGAAATATTAAAAAAAAGATTAATTGTCAAAATAAGTAATTTATCGCTGGGGATAAAAATTGGGATGAGGGGTTGGGGATAATTATATTATTCCTTTATAGAAAATGTGAGATTGGCAAATTACCAAAATATCCTCATGAATAATAAGGAGGTTCCAATGTGAAAAAATCAAAATACCCTTAAAGTTCATCAAATTTACCAAAACGCCATTGGGCTTTTTGGACAAATTACCGAAATACCCTTGGGCTTTTGGATAAATTACCAAAATACCCTTGAAGGTCATCATGGGCTTTTCATGGGCCTTTTTGGGCTTTTTCAATTTTGGGTTTTTTGGGCTTTTCTGATTTTGGGCTTTTAATTATTAATTAAGACTTTAATTATAAATGGGCTTTGGCCCATAATTCAAATCCATAATTAACATTTAAAATCCAAATCAAATATATATAATTGTCATCTACAATTATATTTTTCTCAGTTGTTATTTCAGCGAATTTATACGACGTGTCCAACACGTTATAAATTCAATCTAATTTTTGCTTCTTATCATATCTATGACAAATATAATTATATCATATATAATTAATTATAACCATCTTATTATTAATTATTAACAATTTATAATTAATCAATATGATTCTCCGATTAACTCCTATACGATGTGACCCGACAGGATCTGTGTTATGTTGGTAAATAAAGTTAAAACTGTTTTAACTTCTATAATCATAGGAGGCACCTGGCAGAATGCACTATGACTATCCAATTACACAGATGATGATGTACTATACAATATCATGATCCAGTAAACTATTTACTTGTGTTTAATTCTTTTGTCTCATAGCTATCAGATCAGTTTCAAGGTAGGTATGCGTCATCCTTGCAAACTTAATTTTTTCTTGATCCTGAGTAAATTATCAATAATTACTCTTGTAATTATACTGCTAGCAGATAATCTTACTCTATCAAATAAAGTATAGAAATACGAGGGACAATAGTACTTTTGGCAATAGTACTTTTGGCAAACCATCTCTTCATCCGTATAAGTTATGTATACCGAAGAGCTACCTTTATAGCCACCTTTTACGGATAACGTTTGGTAGAAATCACACGCATACATATCTTATGTAGGAAAGATAAATATCTCATACTTTAAAATTTAATACTGAACGAAAACATTAATGACACGAACACAATTTCATTTAATGTTTCATTCGGGGTCTATCAAATACGATGTTCCTTGAACATCTATCTATGTGATTAAAATGACAACTCTTTGTCTATGATCTGTAAAACTTGACCATCATTTAATCCACATACTAACCTGATAACGGTTAATTAGTGTTCCTGCTAATTACCTTGGTTAGTGACTTTTAAGAGTATATTCTATATTATGAAGTTTCACAATTCCAGTCATGAACTCGGAATGATTCATAAATTCAATAATACTCAAGGAAACAAAATATCGTTTAAATATCCAATTCATGAACAAAGCTTTATATAACAAATTTATCGTATTATTGACTTCAAGATTATTACAAACTAACACATTAACCAAAATATAAGTCAAAACATTCATGTGTTCATACTTCTACATATAAGTATTCATATTTATCTATAAAGTTGTTCATATCTAATTAGTGGAATATTCATATCTGATTGTGAAATACAAAAAAATATCAAAAATAAAAATATTATTAAAAGTAAAAATTTGAAAGAGAAAATAATCGAGAGCAACTCTAGATTTGAAGATAAAATCTTAGGGAATTTTCTCAATAAAAAAAAACATTTCATAGAAAATACGCTTCAGAGCATTTACCATTATATTCCTAAACTCTGTATCCCCAAATTTCAAGTGTTAAATAACTGAAAACACTATATCTAGTTTTCAAATACAAACATTTCATAATTTCGATTCAACGCATTAATACGAATCACCAAAAAACCTTCTTATGTATAACATATATGAGTGAGGAAGTGCTGACGATGCAACACAAAATTATGATTTAGTTAGAAATTTAAATAAAAATTATAAGTTTAATTCTGTTGTGACAATCGAATCCTCATCATAAATTATTATATTATTACATGTCAAAATTTATCTAAAATCTAATGCAAATATGCAATATAAAAACAAACCATGCAACGAATGCATGAATTTTAAGAACTGATTAACTTTCTAATAGCAAAGAGTTTTTTTAGCTTAATTGAAGTCCTAGTGTAATATTTTGTTCGCGTGAAAGTAAAATTATAAAAATTTGATAATGATAATAAAGCAATAGCACATGTAAATCTTTTTCACGCACGCTTATTATATTGTATAAAATAAAATAAAAATTCTACAAAGAAAAAGTTTATAACTTTTTGGACGGTATTGATTAGATAAATATTATTGCTTTAGCAGGGAGCCTATCTCTTTGTGTGTGTGTGGGGGGGGGGGGGGTAGGGCTGCATAAAAAAGCTCGGGCTCGAGCTAATCTGGCTCGAGCTAAAATGACTCGAGCTAATTTGGCTCGAGATAATCTGGCTCGGTTGTTAAATGAGCCGAGTTTGAGTTGGGGTCGGCTTGGCTCGTGGCTCGATTCAGCTCAAATAAAAAATAATTTTTACAATTTTTTTTTGCCGAACTCTAATCTGATAACTCCTCTCTCATCATCTTTCACCATCTCACCATGTCAGCGGCTTAAAGACGTCTCTTGCTCGCTCATAATTAGATTCGTATATTTGACTCGATAGTTTTTTGTTGGTCCATCCATTCAAATTAATGCAGCGAAAATGTCATTGAAAAAATAGTTTGTTGATATACCAATTTTGTACCAATTCTCATACCAATCTTCTAGATATACCAACTTTATAGTTTATAGATGTATTAAATCTAAATATCAAATTGAGTCAACGCACATGCATTGGCTCGTGAGCCAGCTCGAATAGTAACGAGCCGAGTTTGAGCTAGGTTTTTCAGCTCGAACTGTTTCACGAGCTCGGCTCGACTCGACTAGAATTTTCATGAGCCGAGCTTGAGTTCAACCCAGCTCGGCTCGACTCGACTCGTTTGCAGCCCTAGTTGGGGGCATATTATTATCTTATTTCCTACCTTCTATAGATTTTTTCTAAAAGGGCATTTCTCGTTTTTGAGGAATTCTTATCTTAGATGTCATTTGCTTAAGAACAAGTATCAGGTAGGCAGGCATTGCATTTTCTACTCGGAGATTCCTTTGGATCAAACAAGTTCACAATAGGAACACTCAGATAAAGCACAAATTTATTTCTCAAGATTAAGTTTTTAAAAATATTTAATGATTCTTAATGGTAAGATGACCATTTAACGGTTAACAATTTTAATGATTTTATATGATCGGTAAATTAAAAATGATCAATCGTTTTTTTATATATTAATTGATATTTTAAATATTAAAAAAAATAAATTCTCATACGATTAGTATTTAATAATTAACTAAATTAAGTAAAAATAATAATTATAATATTAATTAAGCACTTACAAGTTAGAAATCTTAAATTATACTAAACTATTAATGATGTATTTGCTTTTTATTTTTATTAGGGTGTTAATTTACATCTAAGAAATAAAAAAATGTAAGTCATTAAATGTTTTTTTAAAATTTTTTTAATGGTTTTAGCTCACGTCAAAACCTTTAAATCACGAAAAACTCATTAAATGCATTTTTTTTCTAAAAAAACTTAACGTTAGAGTTTGTCAAAACCGTTAAAACGGTTAAAATTTTTCATTTTTCAAAAACTTGCTCAAGACACATATACACAAAAGATTGCATATTAAGTTGTTATATTTTTGTGATATACAGTTTTGAAATCAATTACTCGGTGAAGATAGTGGTCCACGAATATATCTTTCTCGAATCATTTTGGTCTACGTATATTTTTTGAGCCTAAAATTATGAAGTAAATAGTTTGTATTGGCCTGAAAGAATGGACTGATATATGTGTATTCTTCTTCTTACAATTTGTAACGTTAAAAAGTAGAGAGATACATTCCATTCCATGATTGGTTAATAAAAACGTATGAAAATAACACAATATTCTTTTTTTATTTTTATTATTATTTTGCTGATGGAACTTCTTTATGTTATTTTAATATTTTTAAATGATCTGAAGAAAGAGGAGGTATATATAGATTATTTTAAGATTTATGTATCTTAGAACATTTCATGAACTTATTATACCGTTTAACAAATTTAGACTGATTTAACATTTACGTCCTTATTATTTTTATAAATTCCGCTTAGTCACTGTTATATCCGTGATTTTTTCTTTTGTTTTGCTGCTAATAAAAAATTGGCCATTAGCCACGTCCAATGCATGTAAAATATAGAATGGTCCCCGCAATTATATACTCCACGCTCTTTATTTTGTTTTGTTTTGCACGAGCACGACTCTCTAAAATGTTACTTATTTTTGTCATCTTTAGAATTTTATTGTTCATAGTCTTCTATAATGTTAGTGTTATAAATGAGTATTTTGCTCTATATTATTTATATTCTTTTTCGAAATTCAATACATTCTATAGAACACAAGGAGTTCTTGAAGGATTTGTCTTGCCATTATGGTAGCTATACTACAGATGATTATTTTTTAAATGAATATTGTTTTTTTCATAATTCAATATTTTGTGAATGGAAGCAGATGACTGTTGCATATTAAATATGAATTCCGCAGTAAAATTAACTGTGTAATAATTTTTCAATGAGTATTGTAAGCACAAAAAAAAATCCTGTTTGTATTTATCAGCTCCCAATTTCTGGTGATAGCCAAAAAGAACAGATGCCACATAAAATACTACACATACATGCGCCGTAACCGTTCAAACTCACTAATCAACAACTCTCTCGCTCATTCTGTAAAAAAAAAAAAACACATTCATTTTAGTTTTTACTAATTGACAGTTGACAATTGAGTTAATTGACTGACAGAGGGAGAGAAGTAGTAAAATAGAGGGAGAAAACCAGAAAAGCGATGCATGATTCGGTCAAAGCAGAGAGCGCCACGAGTTCAAATCCAAAAAGAGGCGATGATTGTTGCCAATAGATTAATCAAATGCGCAAAATGGCAAAAAAAGAAAAAAAAAAGGGGGGGGGGGGGTCCAGCCGAGCGCGTGGGGGCGCAGCTGGTGGGACGAAGCAATTCCGTTAATCCAGGCGGCTTCCTTTCTTCCTTTCTGAACAGAGTTACAGTCTTACATAGAGAAGAAAAGAAAGAGAGAAAAGAGAGGGGATTGGTGAAAAGAGACTTTTTACGAGACGGATAGATAATAAATGGCGCAGTTTGTCGTGTACCCGCAGAGGACGTGAGGATGCAACAGTACCCGCTTTTTTCTTTTTATTTAATGCTCTGTTTGTGTACGTTTTAGAAACCATTCCATCCCCTCCAATCTCCATACCGCAATTTGCTTTGCACATATAATCCTGTTGTGACTCACTGCCTTCTTTTGCTCACGGAGAAGTCAGTGGGAACTGGGAACTCACTTAGGGGACAAGAAAATATTCATAATTTTAGCTCGAGTTCAGTTTGATTTATTAGACATTTTTATTAGTTCGATTCGAGTTTGATTCGATAGTTTTTAATGAACTAGTTTGAGTTCGATATGTATTTATTTATATATATATTTTAATTATTTAATCAATAATATATATAATAATATAATTATTTTTTAATAAAATTAATAAGATATTATTAATTTAATAGATATTAGTTATTTCTTTAAATTTTAATAAAAAAAATAAAAATATTAATTATTTATGATAATATGAAAATAAATATAAAGATTAAAAATTTAGTCCAAATTGATTTCAAATCAAACTCAAACTCTAACTAATTCGATTCCTTTGCAGCCCTAAAACCACCTATCAGTGATTCATAACAGAATGTGTTACAGGTGATCATGAAACAGAGAATTTTATTCCGTTCCGTTCCATTCCATCGTGCCTTTCGTTATCTTGAAAATTTTAAATTTAAAATGGTAAAATATTGGGTACAAAATCTCCTAGAGAAAGCAAGTAATAATGAGTCCAGCGCCCCCCAGAAAAAGGCCACAGCCGTGAGTAGAGAGCTTCAAGTCAGAGAGAGAGAGAGAGAGACGGAGACAGAGAGAGATGGGGAAGGGATGGAGAAGAATGATGCTATTTGGGAGAGAAAGGGAAACAAAGGCGCCGTCGGAAAGTGGCGCTGCTTCTGTCACCTCCACTCCAAGAAACAGAGACACAGAGTTTCCTAGCAAACTCAGCCTCTTCTCTGCTTTCAGAACTTCCCATAACAGTACCAGCAACACAAACAACACCATTTCCACTATTGCCTCAAGCAGCAGCAGCAGCAACAGAGAATCTAATTCAGGGTCAACACCACTTTCTCTCCTACGTTGCCGAATTGATCGTGGCAGTGGTGACACGAAGTCGGAGAGAATTATCAGGACCGATGCGAGACATGAGAGTGAGAGTGGGAGTAAAAGGGGGGAGGTATTGCTGGAATGGGAGGCTCCGTCGCCAGCACAGAAGTGGCGGTCCCAGACTCCTCAGCCGCTGTCAAAGCTCAAGAAGAGCTTCTCTTCTTTCTTCCAGTCCCCTTCTAGCACCCCTTCCTCACCCAAATCACCTTCTCCCTTCTCTCTTTTCAAATCTTCACGTCTCTCTGCTCGGGTGCGTATGTTAATTGCTTTTGTTATGCATTTTTAATCATCAATTTTATGTTTGTACTTATAATTAGAAAGAAGGATCATTGAGTTTGGAACTAACGTTGCTGTATATGTACGGGTTGTTACAAATGGCAGAATAGGTGTGAAAAATGTGGAGAAAACCTGAAGAGGTTACAAGGGACAAGGGAAGGTGAAAGAGGATGTCCTGTTTGCTCTCCTTCAACCACTGAATTCAATAAACACTCAATGCCCAGACATGTACCGGCTCGCAAGCCAGCAGTGAATTACAAGGCCTACGATGATGACGAACCATTGTCTCTTTCAAATGGAATAAGTGCTCGTAGCCCCAGTCGTAGCCACCGAGGCAATATGACACCCCCTGCAACATTCAATCCCATACCGGAGGCTAATGAGGAAGAATTTGATGGTAATACTGATGGAAATGGTGACAGTTACGAAGAGGCTGATGGAGATGGAAAGTTTTGTGAGGATGATCTCATTGAGCGCCACCAAGTGCAGAGCACTGTCTCTGCAACCTCTACATCAAACAGCCAAAAAAGTAATATTTCTATTAGTGTTATGCCTGAGGCAGCTCTAGTTTCCTCAGGAAGAAGGCATGTGAGCTATATTGTTGCTGTCAAAGTGAAGGCGCCACCTGCCAGGTCAGCATCAGAAGCAGCCATCCGGGCACCCATGGATCTAGTGGCTGTCCTAGAAATCAGCCCAGAGATGACTGCTGACAAGCTCCAGACGCTGAAACAGACAATTCGGCCGATAATTGCATCCATGGGTCCAGCTGACCGACTTTCCGTTGTTGCTTTCTCAGGCCGTGTGACAAAAAGACTCATGCCCCTTAGTCGAATGACGAAGCAGGGGCAAAGAACTGCACGGCAAATTGTGGACCGGTTGGTTGTTTGTTCAGCCTCAAAGCAAGGTCAGGTCTTGGTTGCATCGCCTAGTGATGCACTAAAAAAGGCCAAAAGAGTGTTAGAGGAACGGCGTGAGTGCAACCCAGTGGCAACCATTATGCTTCTCTCAGACAAACACCTTCAGCAGCAGCAAAGTAATAAGTACCAGAATCCACAACAGCATGATACAACCAAATTTCTTCACCGAGAGGTCCCATCAGAAGACAAAGAAGAGACCACTGAGGAAGAAGAGAAAGAAGATGCCCTGATGAAGTGTGTTGCTGGGCTCACAAGTGTGGTAATGCGGGATGTGAGTTTACAGTTTATTCTCCCATCAGGCGAAGGAGAGATTACTGCAGTATACCGTTACTCATTAAATGGATCTGGCATCTTTTCTGGTACTGGTGGTACCGGGTCATCAATTTTTTTGGGGGACCTGAATGCAGGACAGGAGGTGGAACTGCTATTAGAGCTCAGAGTTCCACTAAACCAACGCCGGCATTCCCTCTCCTTTTGTGTCAAGTGCTCATATCAAGATCCGGCAACACTGGTTGCCTCAAGCAGAGTAGAACAACCTCCAATTCTCTTGCCTCCGGTACCAACCCAAAACTCGTCCATGCAGTTGCGGAATCTTTTTGTCACATTTCGTGCTTTAGTTGAGTCAAGACGGCTTGTTGTGCTTAATGATTTTGCAACAGCTCTACACCTGCTCAGCTCAGCTCGATCCCTACTATTACAGTGTCCTCCATCTATGGTTCAAGATCTAGTCCCGAATATTGAGGCTGAATTGGTTGAGATCCAGCGGAGACGGGGAGTCCAGAGCCACCAACATAACCATTGGAGGCAACAGGAAGTACCAGTGGTGGTTTCAGGGGGAGGCAGAGAGCCCCTCACGCCGACATCGGCTTGGCATGCAGCTGAGCAGTTGGCTAAGGTTTCTATAATGAGGAAATCTCAGAATCGGGTTAGTGATCTTCATGGCTTTGAGAATGCACGGTTCTAAGCTTGCTGTAACTAGTAACAGGATTGCATGATTGGAACTACTACTTTTTTCTAAATTAGAATTAATTAAGAGGACCTAGGAGACCTTGTATACCAATAATGTGATAAAACATCGTTCTTTTCTTTTATGTTTTTTTTTAT
This sequence comes from Schoenoplectus triqueter, assembly GCA_964058805.1. Lineage (NCBI taxonomy): Eukaryota > Viridiplantae > Streptophyta > Magnoliopsida > Poales > Cyperaceae > Schoenoplectus > Schoenoplectus triqueter. The sequence continues at coordinate 51,532 of CAXKVV010000446.1, forward strand.
CTGCTGCTGCTTTTTTTTTCTTACTATTATCCAAATGTAGTCGAAATGATATTTGAAATTGTAATGGAAATACCTTTTTGATAAACACAAGATTGAGATGTTACAGACTTACAGTCAACATCTTTGTATCTAATTCTTCTGTGATTACATAATATTGATGTTAATTTATGGAAACCACATAAAATCGGATGAAAAACCAAGACATTTCAGACGAAAACAAAATGGAAACGATGGCATCCGCCTTTATTACTAGTATTATCAGAAAGTTATGTACGCAACATAGCTGGTAACTCACATTTATTATGGAAGCTGTTCTTAGCTGTGCAGCAAGCTGAGGAGCTCAAATCAAGCTATCCTCTCTACAAATAAGTTGTTGAGGTTATGAAAGAATTCAATTATGTTACTATCTAAAAATCAGCAATAAGTCGAGCAAACCAGAAGCTGTGGGAACCGTGCACCAAGAAAGAAAAAAATGACAACTATCAAGCAGGCCTGTCTGATAACACCTGTTTTCATCGTTTATTATATCACCACAACACTTCCTATTTATGCTTAATCTCATCTACAAGTCTTGTACTCTCCAGTTACTACCACACCGCTCCCTGAATACATGACCAAAATGAAAACATTGAAGATAATAGTAAAGTTAGAAATAATAGAAGCTAAGGTATAGTTGTAAATATAATTATAAATAGTTTAAGATTATCTATGTAATTATAACTTTTATAAGTGTGAATAGAAATAGTGGAGAAAAATAACTGTTCATTCCAATCATTTTCAACTTGGTATCGAAGCCTTAAGTTAGAAAGAGAGGCGACGAACCTTCATCGTTGATCATTGTTGCGTGTCTGGTAGAGCACCTTCGCTTGTTGCGTGAAGGTTGCAAGTGAATCACGCTTGTTCCCTATCTCTCTCGGTCTCAAAGGCAATTATTAAAGAGGGTTACCTTCAAAGTACTGTTGATCACATCATGTTCATTTGAACAAAAAGAGGAAAACTTTGTGTTCTTATAATGTATGTTGATGACATCGTGTTCACTGATAATGATATTGTAGAGATGAAGAGAATTAAGGGCAGTCTCGCCACCGATTTTGAG
>CAXKVV010000447.1:0-33725 GCA_964058805.1 Schoenoplectus triqueter
GACCCGGACCTGTGTTACAGTGACCAGTGGGGCCGACGCAACTATGAATATATATCACTAGGCTGTGATAATCTCCCTGTGCTCAAGGGACGTACCCCTGTTCAGTGCTATGCTGATTTCATGCGGGCATTTAGAGATCAGTTCGCATCCTACCTTGGCAGCACTATTGTTGTAAGTAAAAACTTACTATTTACATATTGGTCAGTTGTGGAAAATAATTGTTGTGGTTAATTTGTTAATTTTATCTTGTTACTATTGACAGGAAATACAAGTTGGAATGGGGCCTGCTGGAGAGCTGAGGTATCCATCATATCCAGAATTGAATGGTACATGGAAATTTCCAGGAATTGGAGCCTTCCAATGTTATGACAAGGTGAGCAAAATTTGTTTTTTTTTTTAATAATTCTTTAGGATTTCCTTAGAAGAAATAAATCATTGTGGGGGTAGTTCTTTACTTATAATCTGTGCATGGTAATTAGATAATAATTTGGTATATTGTGTAGAATTCTCAAATAGAATTGTATATTTCTGAATCTGATGTGATTGTGAAAAGCTGATTGTGAGTGTGTTATCGCATTCATATTCTGCGGATAGTAATAAGATGATAATTTGGTATTAGTGCGCAGATGTCTTAATTAGAATTGGGTTTTCTGGTCCGAAGTTGGTATGTTAAATAGATAATTGACTACTAAAACTTTGATGTCTTGTGCATTTCCAAAATTATATTTTGACTGAGGTACTTTGAATTGAAGATATTGGGTAAGGTAATTTCTTAATTGAAGAATTACGTCATTAAAATCCACTGTGGTGCACTAACAGGATAATTAACCATTAAAAAAACTTTGATGTTGTCTGAATTACCAAAATTATATTTTTGCTGAAGCACCACGTAAATTTAAGATTTATGAAACTAACATGATGTTTCCAATCAATTTCGCAGTACATGCTGAGCAGCCTGAAGGCAGCTGCTTTATCAGCTGGCAAGTCCGAGTGGGGCCACAGCGGCCCAACAGATGCTGGTGGCTACAATAACTGGCCTGAAGACACCGCCTTCTTCCGCAAAGAAGGAGGTGGATGGAATGGGCCGTATGGGGAGTTCTTCCTCTCATGGTACTCCCAGATGTTGCTTGACCACGGCGATTGTATCCTCTCTGATGCATTCTCTATTTTCTCCGACTGTCCTGGGGTTAAAATTTCTGTTAAGGTTGCTGGGATCCACTGGCACTACGGAACACGGTGCCATGCAGCAGAGCTTACGGCTGGATATTATAACACACGGTTTAGAGATGGGTACTTGCCCATTGCAAGGATGCTGGCAAGGCATGGGGCAGTGTTTAATTTCACCTGCTTGGAGATGCAGGATTATGAGCAGCCAGGAGATGCATATTGTCGACCAGAGGCATTGGTCAAGCAAGTTGCTGCTGCAGCCAAGGAGGCTGGGGTTTACCTTGCTGGTGAGAATGCATTGCCAAGGTACGATGAGTCAGCACATGATCAGATAGTCAATGCTGCCACTAGTTCTGATCCACAGGACAAGATGGTGGCATTTACATATCTGCGCCTGAACCCTCAACTCTTTGAATATGAGAACTGGAGGAAATTTGTTGCCTTTGTGGAGAAGATGAAAAAAGGGAAAGACCGAAGCAGGGAGGTCTTGGAGAGGGAGGCCGAGCAGTTCGTGCAAGCGACTAGTCCCATCGTGCAAGAGGCTGGTGTTGCACTCATGAGCGGATGATGAACTATAGCAATATTTATTACTAGATGCAGTAATATATACGGTAAGGATAAATATGAGAGAATGGATAAAAAAAAAATTAAGCGGGAGATTTTTGTGTGCCCGCTAAAGTGGAGTTTTGAATTTGTTGTGTTCAAATTTGGGAAGGGAGAAAGGATGGTTTATGGTTTGGTTGATGCATGGTTTGTACCTACTGCGCAAAGGCCTTTCGATTGGTGTAAAACTATCTATTAAGCAATAAGAAAGAGTTAGTGGAACTCAAGATCTTTATCGGATTCTTTTTTCTTTCCTTCTCTTTTTTTTTTTTTTTGAAGTTTTGGATTTTTGGGTTATTATATTAAGGATCATCGTCGAGATAACATTGGTACCAGATTTGATTTGAGGTACAAATGCTCATTGTATACTAAGTATGATCCCAACCACATTATTATGTGTAGCGGTACAAGAATATACTAATGAAGCATAGTTCATTCCTAAGATTAATGTGCATGCAGAAGAGTTCTCCCTTTTATTCATGTATCATTTCATCCAAACTATTTTCTGGCAACCTCTTTGTAATGGAAAGCAATTAAAATAAATGATATGATATCCTGGATAACCTAATAAGATCATATTCTCTGCATAATCTAATAAAATAAAAAATAATTGGATAACATGAGAATATTTTGCAACAATTATTCATTTTATTTATTTCTGGTATTTTCAAATTAAATATTTAACCTCATTTGGATTTCTTTATTTTTTGAAATCACTAATTTACTTCGAATATCTCTTTTTTGGGTGTATGTACAAATTAAGATGGAAGTTACTAATTGCTTTTTTTAGCAACACAACTAGACAAAAGAGTAGCAACACCTGTTTTTTTTCCGGCCTCGAATTGAGCAAACAAAGTAAAGAGCGTGGGGCTCACTGTTTAACGGGCGTTTTGAACTTTTGACTGTTTTATAACGGTCTTACCCTTTTTTTTTGTTCATTTTTTGAGGCATCTGACCCTATTTTTTAATTGAAATATGTAATCAAAATGTCCGCGATGACAATATAGAACGTGCCTTGTTATATTCATCCGGTCCGAAGAGAAAATAAGGCTGAACCGGATCATCCGATGAGCCGGAGCGTTTACAGATTTGAAGATAGACTCTGTCTATTCGGTCCAAAATATTAATATACATGTATCAAAATAATGATAATATCACTTATATTATGTAAAGATTTAGTTACGACATAAATTAATTATAAAATATTTCATCAAAAAAATTATTTAATATAAAATATCGAGCCGAATCAGGATCAATGACCTCTGAATAGATAGATAAAAAAAAATTTACACCCGAAGATCTAAGTCGGATAGAACAGACCGTGAATTGTGAAAGCTGAATCAAGCACCGAAATTAAAATTTCTTATCCAATCCATTGCTATGCCTGAAAATGCCACGACTTCCAAAGCAGTTTTAGGTCTTATTCGATAATGGAGTTTTGCACTAGCAAGTCTTGACCATAGTCAGTGGTGACATCAAGACATCAAGGTAGATGTTAGTCAGCTCTCTAACACTTTTTTAGTTCGTTAAAAAATAAAAAATTATATAGTAAAAAATAAAGGTAGGCGTCAATCTCCATTCTATTTCTTAATTTCTGCTGACTTTGTCTCATTTTCAGCTGTCTGCTCAATTCAGAATAGTCCGAATTATACTCTAAAATATTCAATTCAGAATAGTCCGAATCATACTGTAAAATAAATATTCAATCCGAAGTGATTTTTTTTAGTCCGAATCATACTTTTACGATACATTATTCTCATGTTATCCTCTCTTCACCAAACACTCTTCTTACACAGGGAACGAATCTCTTTTCTCGTGACATTGGCGATCACTTTGTACTCACGAGGGTAGTTCCTACTTCCTAGCAAGAATTGGCCTCAATTTTATGCTCATCTTTTGTTGAAAATCTATCTGGTCATTATTCAAGTGTTTCGCGCTAGGTGAAAATAATTTTTTTAATTTGCTACTAGTATATAGTATACGCTACAAGTTACTCAGTGAAATTATATATGTAATACCATGTATATAACTTGACTTGTGTTTATATATGTATGAACGTAGTTTAATTTGAGAACAGGCGTTGTTTTTTACTTGCAAAAACATGTTGATTATAGGCATAATTAACTCAAACCTTAGCTGTAGGGTAATTAAGGTGCTAATTAATTCATTCACAACCCTTTTATATATGTTGCTTTCTTCTGCGGAGGGGCACTACTAGGAAACCACGAATTTTGTCTCTCTAAAAGCAGAGAATCACGAGGTTTGGTAGAAGTTATATTACTTTTTGAGCATCAGGCCATAACCGTGGCCCATGGAGAAAGGAGGTGAAGCCTTTAAAATATCCATTTTTCGTTTAACTTGTTTAATACACGAGGGACAGGTAAATAGGTACAACAAGCTCGACGGTTGATGTGGACAGGATATCTTCATTACCAATCGAATATATATATACGATCTTTTTTTTTCTTTTTTTCTTTTTTGCTGTTAAATTGGTACTGCTGGTATATAAATCAAGGATTTAAAATACGAATTTGAATATGCATGCGAAGGTACCGCATATGCGTCATGCGGACACATATGTAAATATATATGCGGTTGTATATATGCGGATTATTCATCTCAAAGGTGACTTTCAACCTTGTACATGTTAACATTATATGTAACTTTCAATATTTCTTCGAAAAAAAAGATGGTGCAGTGGATAGTACCCAGCCCCAAGCGTGAAGTCTTGCGTTCAATACCCAGCTTTAAAGGATTTTCTGTGGTGAAGATGGTGCAGTAAAATACATATGCGGGTTTATACTTGAGTATTTATCAGATATTTTATGGTGAAGATTGTGTGGATGTACATATCTGATCCGCATATTAAATTGGTTGCGACTCATAATCCACATACATATATGTGGCTGCATGAACTGTATTTTATAACACTGATATAAACCATAAAGCTAGTCCATTTAATAGTTCTCTACTAAAGAGGCAAGAGCTTTTAATGATACTTTAGTTTGATATTTTTGCGATCAATTAAAAAAAAATTAGAACTCACAAATATGAGACGCCGGAATTCTAGTGTTATGTATTTATGTATGTGTAGAGGTTTGAAAAAATCCGAACGGGTCCGTGTAAACCCGCGATCCTTATCTGTCTCGGACCATTGTAGGGTAGATCCGGATTCATTAATGGTCTGATCCTAGTAAGAGTCGGGTATAAAAATTTTAAAAACGGAACCGTCATATCCATCATGTTCTCATCTGTTACCCGCTCTCACCTGTCCCACTCTCACTTGTGACCCGCTCTCACCCGCTACTCGTACCCGGCCTTGTAAACCCGTGATACTCGGACCCGATAACCGTTAGACCCAGATGGTCAAACCCCATACCCTTGTCATATAACGTTACAACGGTTTAAAAGTACTTAAATGATCATGAACTATTGTAACGATTGAGTGTAACGTTGTAACGCTTCATAAAGCATTATAACGTTTTTATCAAGTTTGACTGCATTGACTTACTGTCTGACAAGATGTTATCACCACAAAAACGTTATAATATTTTTGTGTAACGTTATAATATTTCTGTATAGCGTTATAATATTATATCGTTGTATAAAATGTTATAGCGGTTTAGGAAGCGTTATAACAATTCACTGTTGGACCCGAAAATCCAAATGGAACAATGAACTTTGTTTCAAATCCAACCCATTTTGTTTCAAATTAATTATACTTTAATTCAAATTTAATCAAAATAATATCAGAAACAATTTTGAAAAAAATTTAAAAATTCCAAATTAATATCTATATGTGCCCACCCTCATTTTCATCCAAAATCACACCATACAATCAATCTTTATCTTTCTTTCTTTCTAAGCTCTCATTCTCAATTTCTCATATACTCAATTATTTATAATTTCATTTAAAAAATAAAAAAAATAGTTTTATATTATTATTCCAATTAAAAAAATAGTTCTAGTATTGTTATTTATTTTTTATTGGACAAGAAGTGAAAGTATAGTCAAATTTGTCATATATCACTTGGAGGTTAGTTTTTTTATTTTTACATTATGTAATTCATTTTTATTTATTTGTAGTTTTAATTCATTTACATTATGTTAAATTTATTTTTTATTTATTTATAATTTTATTTTATTTATAGTTTTAATTCATTTCCATTATGTTAAATTCATTTTTTATAGTTTTATTTTATTTGTAACTTTAATTCATTCACATTATATTAAATTTATTTTTTAGTTATATACACATTATTTTATTTATAGTTTTAATTCATTTACATTACGTTAAATTCATTTTTTTATAGTTTTATTTTATTTGTAACTTTAATTCATTTACATTATATTAAATTTATTTTTTAGTTATATACACATTATTTTATTTATAGTTTTAATTCATTTACATTATGTTAAATTTTTATTTATTTATAGTTTTATTTTATTTGTAGATTTAATTCATTTACATTATGTTAAATTTTTTTATTTATATACACATTATTTTATTTATAGTTTTAATTCATTTATAGTTTATTTGTAGTTTTATTTTATTTATAGTTTTAATTCATTTACATTTATAATTTTTTTATTCATTATTATAGAAATGGTAAATCCTTCCGTTGATGATTTTTTTCATCTGTTTAGTGTAGAGATTTTTAGTGAAGATTATTATTTAGACCCAAATGCAAATACTTCCGAACCGATCTATCGCCGACATGATAACCTCTCACTCCACCCTCAAGGAACTTACCCACCACACGATATTACCTATCAACCTCAACCTCAACCTCAATCTCAATAAATATTTACTCAACATGAAATAATTGAAGAACCCCCCATCACATGTTCCGACACCGCCCTCCTTTGTGGTAGAAACTCCAAACCCAAGTGTACCGCCTTCACCAATGAAAGCTAAACCCGAGGGAAAGAGGAAGAGGCCACTTGTCCCAACCTATGACGCACCTTGGTGGTATTTTTTTGAAATGACTAAGGATACGAGCGGTGTCTTAATCAGTGCAAAGTGCAAGGTTAAAAATTGTGAGGCAAATTACCAATATATTAAGTCAAGCGGTCTAAATAACTTTAAAAAATATGTTGATAAATACTTGCTAAAAAATGAGGAACCACAAGAACATGTAGACAATCATTTCGTCCAAAGTGTAATAAACCCGGATGGTAGTAGTATCCACCAAAGATATGATGAAAAAAAATGTTAAGTGAGTTTGCCCAGTATATTACACATAAAGAACAACCGATAAGTATGGGTAATTGTTTAAGTTTTGCTCGATTGGTTATACGGGGTTGTGCCCAACCATTGTATAAAATATTTCACCACATAAAATGGTTAATGAGATAAAAAAAATAATATTGTGAGCGTAAGAATGAATTATTAGTGGTATTTCGATATGGCAACTATAAGCTTTTTTCATTACCTCTAATATTTGGACTGCTGGTAAATATGGTCTTGATTACTCTTGTATTAGTGCACATTATATTGATGACATTTGGTTATTACAAAAAAAAAGTCCTAAATTTTCGTACCATGAATTTTTCACACACTGCACAAATCATTTATCAATCTATTATAAATGTTTTACAAGAGTATAACTTAAAAAGAGATTTAGAAAATAATTTTTTTTCAATTTCATTTGATAATGTGAGTAATAATATAAAATTAATTGATTATTTTACTCGTTCACTAGATCCTATTATGGATAGAAAAATGTTTCATCAAAAATATGATTGTTATATTCTTCACCTTACCGTTAAGGCGAGTATCAAAACACCCGGTGTTGATCAATTAATTGTGAAATTCAAAAATAGGTTTCACCATATTTATACAAATAATATAAGAAAATAACAATTTCATGTTTTATGTGAGTGGTTAAATTTGAGCAAGTTAAGTGTACCATGAGATGTAGACACCCAATGAAATTCAACATATCGGATGTTCCATCGTTGTTTTTCTTACAAGTGTGTCATAACCAAGATCTTGAATAACTCAACCGATGACTCTCTATTGTTACTCTCCGAGGAGAATGGAGCCAACTTGAGTTACTAAAAAACTTCCTACATACTTTTTTCAATGCAACCGTAAAACTTTCTTGCTCATATACATCGTCCGCACATGAGTTGCTTCAGCATCTATATATAATTTCCAAGGTAAATTATCTCTTTGAAATTTTGTTAGTTTTGTAATTTATTATTTTTTCTATCTCATTTTTTTATTTATTTTCCTCTACAAGGTTTATCGTGAGATGGAAGATGCAATTTTTTTGACATTTCTCTTGTTCCAATCGTACAAGTAATGAAAGAGAAATTCCTTAAATATTAGAAAGAAGTACCGGTGGTGATCATTATTACAAGTTGTATCCATCCGTCATTCAAGAAGAAGTATACTGTATTGATGCTTCAAAGATACAAGAATAATCTACGTTTACCTTACACTGAGGAGGAAGCTCGCGTATCTAGTCTATTGGAATATATGTTCAATATTTACAACTCCTAACAAATTATCAATCAAGCTTCTTCATCCGGTCAAAACACTAGGTACACATAGAAAAATTAATTTATTTATATTATTTATTATATAGTTTATTCACTCATATTATGTATGTTTTTTAATCCGAATAGAAGTAATAGTGCGTCCGAATTGCTAAGTGAGTTACAGACGGATGAAGGTTTTGTAAATCAATAAATTAACAATAACGAATTACTAAGTCATTATTTGGGAAGTATGGAAGACGATGGAATTGACATTCTCAATTACTGAAAGAGAAATGCAATTGCCTATCCAACATTGACGATGATGGCTCGTGATATATTTGCAGTGTTCGTGTCAACGGTTTCTTCTGAATCGTATTTTAGTTCGGCGAATAGGATTTTGACTGACAAACGTACCAAATTGGGGGCAAATCTTTTTGCGAAACTTGTGTGCTTGAAAGACTGAAAAGATGCCGAAGATCGTATGCAGCATGATATCACACCTGAGACAACAACTTATGCAATCCCAACTCAAGAATGACACTAATATGATTATAAGCCCGGACGATGATTCTGACAGTGCATGTGATATCAACGTTGAAAACAGCTACTTATGGTACTTAAATGATGATTACTAGATGTTCGGTATATTTTTCTAAACTCTTTTAATCTTATCATCTATTTTTTTTACTTTTTTATTATTCATTAAGTTATTTTTTAAAAATATTACTAATAAAAAAGTTAGAACTCCGCCTATATTCTTTTTACATAACCGATCCCAAGCCCAAAATTAAGGAGGAGGGTAACTTATGATTTTTATAAATATTCATGTTCAAATAATTATAAAAAATATATTTTATAACTTAGAATTTTTATATATTTTAATATTTTTATGATTTTTATTATTATTCAATTTGTTAACAATTAAATATGTAAAACTGAATTAGTTTAAATTAATATTTCAAAATTTATGATATTTTTCCGGTTTTGATTATTTTTTTTATATTTTTCTGAATTTTTTAGAATTATTTGGAACTTTTCAAAATTTATTCTATTTTTAAAAAATTAGAATTAATAAAACCAATTTTGTTAAAAAAAATTATATAAAATATTATGATAAAAAAAATTTAACTTCTATTATTTTTTAAAAAATATATCTGTTTTTTTTATAATTTTTTGGATTTTTTGAGTTTTGGCGGTTTATTTATTTTTTTTGTGAAATTAAAAAAAAATGACCCGCCCCATCTGTCATGATCCATCCGGACCGGTCTTTGGCCCACTCATCTCGACCCATAAAGGTCATATCCATGGGGGTCCAATACGAATCAGATCAGAATTTTCAAATTTTAGACTGCTCAAACCCGTCCCGCCACATCCGTATCCTGAAAAGGTTTCAGCCGACCGTCCCGTAGTATTTTCAAATCTCTATGTATGTGGATGACAACATTTTAATACAAGATCCAGTTAGATAAGTTGCGACTTGTGACCATATACATACGTTACCACCATGGGCTTGTTAGTTTTGACTTTTTGGACCTCCAGATTCCGATGGATTCACGTTTCGTTTTGTGTTATTTATATGGGACAATAAAATATTTTTTAAATAACAGGACATGATATGATAATAATAATAAAAAAAAACAGAAACACGTCATGTTTAGGATTGGCATGCATAAAAGACATAATGTGACACAAGAATTTTCATATCTACCTTTTTCATTTAGTTATGATTTTTCTATTTACCTTTTTCATTTAAAAATATGTTTAAATTTGTAGAAAAAATATAAAATTTATAATAAAATGAAGAAAATGTTAAAAGTTTTTCATAATAAATAATATAATTTATATTTATTATTTAGATATAAAAAATATATATAGTTTCACTGATCTCATAACAAATCGCACCGTGTCGTATTATAATATTATTATAAAATATATCAATGTTGAATCGTTGACGTAATGGAGATGAAATCTGTTGCTCTTCTATTTTTTTTGTTCTTTATTTATAGTGGATCCCACTTGATTTTAGTTTTTAATGGAACATACTATCAGAGAGAAGAACATAGAAGAGTACAGATTTAGGGTTCGTTTGGCAAATCAAGGAATAATTTTAGAATAGTGATAATTTTGGAAGATTGATAGAATAGTGTTTTTTCTGGAAGAGTGGTAGAATAGTGATATTTTTGACTATTTGGAAGAACGAAAATATTATTTAACAGTTGTTAATCAGAATAGTTAAAATATAAATAATTATGATACTAATAATGATGATGATAATAAAAATAATAGTAAAATAATAATAATAATAATAAAATAATTATAATCCATAATCATAATCATAATAAATAATAATATTCATAGTTGTAATCATAATAATATAATAAAAATAAAAATATAATTATAATATCATAATATAATAAATATATATAATTATAATCATAATCATAATAATAATTAATAATTTGAATTTTAATAATATAAACATAATATAATAATATAATATAACATAATTAAATAATAATTATAATCATAGTCGTAATCAAAATAATATAATAATAAATTTTTTTAATATAATCATAATAATAATAAATAATTATAATCATTATAATATAATAATAATATAATCATCACTATAATAATATAATAATATAATGTTAATATAACCATAATCAAAATATAATAATATAATAATATAATAATACAATAATAATAATAATATCATAATAATAAATAATCATAATTATAATAATATAATATAATAATAAAAATAATAATCAAAATATCATAATCATAAATAATCATAATTATAATAACATAATAATAAAATAATCATAATAATAATAATATCATAATCATAATTAATCATAATTATAATAATATCGTAATAAAGTAATCATATTTATATTCATAATATAATAATATAATACTAAAATTATATTATTATAATATAATGATAATAAATAATAGTAAAATAAATAATATTATAATACTAACAGTGATGATAAAAAATAATCATAATATTAATATAATAATAAATTATAATATAATATAATAATACTAATACTAATAAATCATAACTATAATCATAATCATAATATAATACAACATAATCAAATATAATACAACATCATAACTATAATCATAATCATAACTATAATGAATCGGTCCTCGAAATAATCATAGTCATACCTATCCGTTGTCCCACCTTGACTTCAATATACTCCATCTTTTCCATCAGTTCTCGGACAATTATTGCATTCACCCTAATCATGTCTGCATCAACTTGATCATTCACAGATCGCAAGATTCGCTCTTCCATAGCTGTTTCTCGATCTAATGCTTCCTTGTTTCTGTTCAAAGCAACTTCAATCTTTTCAAATCTGACCTCCATTTGTTCGAGTAGCATCTCTAGAGTCACTGATCCACTCTTCTTCATCATTGTCAAATCTCTAAAGTGGTAAACCTGGCTTTGATACTAATTGTTGTGAACCTAAGTTCACAACAAGATTTCTCACTCACAATTAACAAGAACTCACTCAAAATAAAAAAGAAATTAAGCTGGAAATGCTTAATTCGGTAAGAAACTGAAAGAAAAACAGAAATAGAACAACCAAAAGTCAAAGAAAGAATAAAGATATTCAAGACAGATTTCATTATTCAACAACCGTTACAAACAATATAAACTGCTACTTATAGCTAAACAAACACACTACAGTCCAAACAGATAATTATTCGTAACAGAATTACAGAACTAGCTTTGAAATCGCTATAACGTTTTGTAAAACGTTATAATATTTTAAAATGTTATAATATTTTAAAACGTTATAACGGTATCAGCAACTGTTACAACGACTATTATTTCATTACTTAAATGAAAAGTTATACGATATGAAGCGTTATAACGTTTTAAGAAAACGTTATAACACTTCCTTTATCTTTTGGCCGGTTCTTACGCTCCTGACAGAAACCATCGAAATCAGTCAGCAGTGAAAGACTCCGGTCTTTGCTCCTCTTCGCAGGAGAGCAGTCGTATTTTTTTGGCGCTCGGCAGTTAGATTTCCGAGAAATGGGCCCACTCGGCGACCCGCTCTGGAAAGAGTCTAATTCTATATCCAAGTGTTCGCATGTACATTACGTGCTCAAACCGCCCGCCTGTTAATCTAAAAAAAACACAGTTGTGACTGTCTGATATTCAAATCCGATAGCCATCATGATTTCAAACGGACAGCTACTGTATATATATAACACTACAGAGAATACATAGTCACAAATGTAACATTAGCGGCGTATCATTGTGACGCCACATACGATGAGATCTGTTGTTCTTTAAATCTCTCTCTTTTTTGCTCATTAGATGAGAGTGGAATGTACCGCTCTTCAAATCCGTACTCTTTCATGTGTGCTGCTCTTCAAATTTCTCCTCTCTCATACTCTTCTCTCTCTGACAATGATCCCATTTGTTTCTGGATTTTAGTGAGACCCACAATCAGAAAGAGAAGATCATGAAAGAGTAGGGATTTAAAAAGTAGCAAATTCCCACCCTCATCTAATACGTGTGTTGTCCTTTCTCCGTCCAATTAAATTGACGCATCACATCTCATAATATAATTACATTGGGTGATAATCTGTTATTCTTTAAGGGTATGTTACTTAATGGAATAGTAAAAAGTTAGAATAGACTAAGTAGAAAAGTAGAAAAGTGCGGATTTTAGACTAAGTAGAAAAGTGCGGAAAAATGCTGATCCGGTATATCAAGTTATAGGTGGTATACTGGATTAGCTCTCGTCGGAATAGCGATTATTATTTGATTATGTTGTATTATATTATGATTATGATTATAGTTATGATTTATTAGTATTATATTATGATTATGATTATGATTATAGTTATGATTATTATTTGATTATGTTGTATTATATTATGATTATGATTATAGTTATGATTATGAATGCAATAATTGTCCGAGAATTGATGGAAAAGATGGAGTATATTGAAATCAAGGTGGGACAACGGATAGGAGGAAGCTCAGCTTCTTCATCTAATCTCAGATCCACCGAGGGATTTCGAGGACCGATTCATGATAGAGCTAAGATCCGAGCTAGTGGTAGAATCCAAGGTCATAAGCAAAAATTTTCAGTATTCTCAGGTGATGATCCTGATGAGTGGTTGGTGCAGTGTGAATACATCTTTAAGATATATGAAACACCTAAAGATCAAAAGGTGATACAAGCAATCACTAATTTCAGAGGAGAAGGTGGCTCATGGTATAGAGGGTATAGATCAACACAGGAGCATCCATCTTGGCAACATCTGATGGAGTTAGTCAAGTTAAGATTCTCTAAGCCTGAAGGTGTGAGTTCCTATGAGGAACTGAAGAATCTGGCACATCAAGGTAGTGTGAGAAATTATATGAAATAATTTGAGATTGTCAAGTCCATATCTCAAGTGGAGTTTTCATATTTACCCGAGAATCATTACATAACTGTTTTTATCAGTGGACTTAGGGAAGATATAAAGCATCCAGTTCTGCCATAAAATCACATTAATCTCTTGGATGCATATCTGTATGCTAAGCATATGGAGGTTGCCATGATTTCTAATTGGGAAATACTCAACTTTTTGTGCAGAATCTAGAAAAAGGAACTCTGGTGAGTGATAGGAGTACTGGTGCAAGGAATTCATATGAAGAAACCAAGCTAGTAATTAACAAAGAGAATTCCAAAAATGCCATGGTTGAACACAGAAGAGCACTAGGGTTAGGGCTGTCAATGGATACCCATAATCCAAAAATTTGATTCAAATCCGCAATAAATGGATCCGCATATGGATCCTTAAAATATATTTGTTAGTTTACTGGATCCGCATATGAATTCTAGAAAATAATTCATCTAATATAATGGATCCGCATTTGGATCTTATAAGATTCGAATTCGAATCCGCTATGAATTCGATAAACAAATAAAATTATATCATATGTCAATTAATAAATTAGACAAGTTTAAATTGAAGAAAAATATTTATGTTTCACTCTGTGTTAATTCATAAAGTTAAATATTAGTTATTGTATTGTATTAATTAGGTAGATTTTATTATGTTATTTGATGTTTATTGTATATTTTGAAAGTTAGAATAAATAGTTATGATTGTTACTACATTTATGATTGGAATAAATAAATTTAAGATTGTTATAATAGTAAATGCGAATTATGATTGTTGTTATGTTTGAAATAATTTTAAGATAACATGATAATTTTTCTCTTATCATATATTAATTATGTTATTTTTAATATTATTATAATGTAAAATTTGAAACATGATCTGAATCCAATCCGAAATCTGCTATAATAGTAAATATGGATTCGCGTTTGGATTCTCAAAACTTTATTGGATATGGATTCGCATATGGATCTTATATTTTTTTAATGGATTCACATTTGGATCTTACAATTTGAAAGAAAAGGGAATGTCAAGAGCGCAAGAACCGGCCAAAAGATAAAGAAAGCGTTATAACGTTTTCTTAAGACGTTATAACGCTTCATATCATATAACTCTTCATCTAAGCATTATAACAATAGAATAAGTCGTTGTAACGGTTGCTGATATCGTAGTAACGTTTTAAAAAATTATAACACTTTACAAAGTGTTATAGAAGTTAGTTTTGTAATTCTGTTATGAATAATTGTCTGTTTGGACTGTAGTGTATTTGCTTAGTTATAAATAGCAGTTTATATTATTTGTAAAGGGTGTTGAATAATGCAATCAGTGTCTTGAATATCTTTGTTCTTTCTTTAGCTTTTAATTATTTTGTTTCTGTTTTTCTTTCAGTTTCTTACATAATTAAGCATTTTCAGCTTAATTTCTTTTTCATTTTGAGTAAATTCTTGTTAATTATGAGTGAGAGATCTTGTTGTAAACTTAGGTTCATAACAGTTTCAAAGAAATGGAATGGCAACTTTGGTGATTCAGCCAAGTGTTTTCTATGTCCGTATGATTTGGAGGATGGTAGATTGTATCAGTTGTCTCGAACTATATATTTTAATGACTTTGCTACTAATTCGTACCTCTCAATGCTGAGTTCTTGCCATTCCTTCTGGCGCCACTTCAATCTTTGTTTAAGTTTCATACAGAGAAAGATGTGAATCAAGATGGAAAAACCAGCGCTGTTTCCCAGCTACATCATTTACTTCACTTACTGCTCCGCTCTGACCCAGGGTACATAGTGCAAAGGTAATCCCAATGTCTTCTCGATATGGGCGTGTTGAATATTATATAGGATATTTAAATAAAAGTATAAATAGATTAGTTATAGGGACTAATGTGTAAAAGTAGATTATATATGTACTCAATTTACCGATGAATGAAAGAATTACGATAATCAAACAAACTTAGTTTTCTACATGGTATCAAAGCGGGGAACGAAACTCACCGCCGCTGAAGTTGTTCCGCCGCCGTGCTGTCACCGCGAGTGTTTCCCTGGCGCGAGTCGCGCCTAGCCTTCTGCACGGAGCGTGCGTTACCCAGTGCGTGTGTCGCGCGGGCCTGTCCAGCGCGTGTGTCGCGCGAGCCTGTACGTGTGTCGCGCGGGTCTGTCCAGCGCGTGTGTCGCGCGAGCCTGTCTAGCGCTTGGGTCGCGCGAGCTTGACCAGCGCGTGTGTCGCGCGTCTTCCAGAAGCGGAGTAAGTCGCTCTTCAAGCTATTCGAAATCGTAAGCTACAGAGGTGAAATCGTGAGCTTTGAGGCGTAAAGTTTGCTTTGTTTAAGAGAGCGAATAAAATGGCAGAAGACAAAAGTGTGTTTAAATCAGCTCAGGTTATTTCAGTCAGATTAAATGGGACTGAGAACTATTTACTGTGGTCAAGACAAATACTTATGTATTTGCGAGGTCAGAGATTAACCGGTTATGTTACCGGTACGGTAAAAAGACCAGAGGCAACAACAGAGAAAGTGATTGAGCTTCAGAAATGGGAGGCAGATGACGGACAAGTTATGTCATGGCTTATTAATTCGATGGAAGTGAGACTACAAAATCAATTCATGATGTTAAATACTGCCCTACAAGTATGGGATCGAGCAGCAGAAATGTACTCTCAAAAGGGGAACCATGGACAAGTCTATCACCTTCAGACCAAGTTAGATTGTCTGATACAAGGAGAAATGAGTGTGACTAAGTTTTTCTCATAATTAAATAATATGTGGGAGCAGATGGACTTCTTTGACCCTTTAGCTATGACATGCACGGTAGATGCAATTGCTTTCAAAAATTGGTTAGAGAAAAGAAGGACTTTTCGCTTCCTAGCTGGCCTCAACTCCGAGTTCGAGCAGATCCGTCAGAGTCTCTGGCAAAGGGATCCACTACCTGCTCTTCGTGACACATATGCAGTAGTGGTTCAGGAGGAAAGCAGAAGAAAGGCAATGACATCTGTTTCGGTGCAAGAGGGGTCAGCCATGTTGAGCCAACCATTTACGACCTCGTCTCAAGGTGACAAAGTTTGTGATTACTGCCATAGGAAGAATCACACTAGAGAGACTTGTTGGGACTTACACGGAAGACCAACCAGAGGTCGAGGTCGTGATGGTGGCCATGGCAGGAGCCAAGGTAGAGGTCGTGGACTGGGGCGTAGTGGATCAGGATACAAGCAAGCATATGTAGCCGACACAGCTGATCAATCGGGTTTAAGATCCGATGACATGTTGGCCCAGTTGATGACTCAGCTTGCACGCAGACTTTCAACCACCGCCCCGACTAGTGCCACTGCATCAGTTGCTTCCTCATCAGGGATTGATGGTTATAATCTCTCTTCTCTTCTTACTACTGTAATTAAGCCAATTGGCACCATTATGAAAGCCCTAGTAGCCGAACCTAGCCTTGATGAGTCATGGATTGTAGATTCTGGGGCATCTAAACACATGACTCCTTATCCCATGATGTTCAAAACCTATAAACCTTTGTCTGGAAGAGACAAAGTGCAAACAGCCGATGGCTCGCTATGTTCAATAGCGGGAGTGGGAGATGTAACATGTACTTCTGAACTTCAACTATCGTCAGTCTTACATGTTCCTAATTTCACCAACAACCTCTTGTCAGTCAGTCAGTTAGTGGATGATCTTAATTGTGTGGTTTCCATGTCTCCTACTCATGTTGTGTTGCAGGAGCTGAAAACAGGAAGAGTAATTGGTATTGGGAAGAGGAGTGAAGGCTTGTACCGACTCAAACAAGGAGGGGAACACACGAAGCAAAGGGCTTGCTTGGCTGAAACTCCAGAATTAGAGTTATTTTTGTTGCATTGCCGTTTGAGCCATATACCTTTTATTGTGCTTGGAAGGTTGTACCCCAAGTTATATTCTAGGTGTAACAAGGCTAAATTAGTATGTGATGCGTGTGAGTTTGCTAAACACATAAGAACAATGTATCCCTCTTTTGGTAATAGAAGTTCTTGTTGTTTTGATATTGTTCACTCTGATGTTTGGGGGCCTTCAAGGGTTGCTTCTCCTTCAGGTTCGAGATGGTTTATTATCTTTATTGATTGTCATAGTCGGATGACTTAGTTGTACTTGCTAAAGAGGAAGGATGAAGTTCTTGAGTGCTTCAAGGTTTTTCACAAGATGGTAGAAACACAATTTGAAAAAAAAATGAAAGTGTTGCGTTCAGATAATGGCACAGAATACACCAACAGGGCAATGCAAAATTTCTTACAAGATAATGGCATTATACATCAAACCACGTGTGTGAGTACACCTGAACAGAATGGTGTTGCTGAAAGGAAGAACAGACACATTCTTGAGGTGACAAGGTGCCTTCTCTTTGCCATGAATGTTCCTAAATACCTGTGGGGAGAGGCAGCACAAACCGCTACATACCTAATCAACAGAATGCCGTTGAGGGCGGTGGACTTCAGTACACCGATTGAGATGCTCACAGGTACTACATCATTTAAGGTACCTCCCAAGAAGTTCGGGTGTGTGTGTTTTGTGCATAACACTAGTTTGAGTACCAGTAAACTCGATGCAAAATCGTACAAATGTGTGTTTGTTGGGTATTCGAGTGGAAAAAAGGGGTATAAGTGTTATGACCCCGTGAAAAAGAGGATGTTTGAGAGTTTAGATGTGACGTTTAGAGAGATAGAACCCTACTTTGTACTCTCGAATGCACAATCAAGTGCATCCCCCGTGACATTTCAGGATACTCTTGAGGTGGTTGTTACACGTCCCTCGGACCCGGTTGGTCGAGAGGGGGAGCATAGGGTATCGGTATCGAATAATGGTACGGAAAATACTATAGATGTGAGCCCAAATACAAGTACAAGTTTGGATTCGGATGCGGATCAGAACCTACCACCTCCAACTAGACAGATCCATAAAGTGTACACTCGAAAACCTCGTCATGAGAATGTTGAGCAACTACCGGTTCAGGATCAATATCAATTACTCCTACCTGTCGACGGCTCTCCCACATCACAATCTCCAGGCAACTTAGAGTTGCCCTCAGGTACTCTTCTCTCTGATCTCGATCTTCCTATTGCTGTGCGCAAAGGGGTTCGATCAACTGTGTTGGAACAAGCAAAATGTGTCTCAACATCTCACCCTATCTCTCACTATGTGTCATTTGAGACATTATCACCTGCGTGCAAAGCATTTATGACCTCTTTACATTCTAATTCTGCTCCATGTGAGTGGAGAGAAGCAATGCAGGATCCGAAGTGGAAAAATGCTATGTTCGAGGAAATGAGAGCATTAGTCAAGAATGACACGTGAGATATGGTCCCGAGACCGTCAGGAAAGAATATTGTGGGATGCAAGTGGGTATACTCAATAAAACATAACCCCGAAGGAAAGGTCGACAGATTCAAGGCAAGGTTGGTGGCTAAGGGCTACACACAGACATATGGAGTAGATTATGAAGAAATCTTTGCTCCTGTTGCAAAAATGAATATTGTCCGAACACTTATCTCGTGTGCAGTGAATTCTGGGTGGGATTTATGCCAGTTAGACGTAAAAAATGCCTTTCTTCATGGGGACCTAAAAGAAGAGGTGTATATGGAGATCCCACCGGGTTTTCAAAATGAACAACTAAAGGGCAAAGTGTGCCGGCTGAAGCGCTCCCTGTATGGGTTGAAGCAGTCACCACGAGCCTGGTTTGATCGGTTCTCCATTGCAATGAAAAAGCTTGGCTATCAGCAAAGCAACGCCGATCACACTATATTCATTCAAAGGAAAGGAGAGAAAATTTGCATTCTAGTCGTGTATGTGGATGATATAGTGTTGACAGGTAACGATTCTGTGGAGATGAAGAGGCTCAAGGCTAGTCTAGCCAAGGAGTTTGAGATGAAAGATCTAGGTGAATTGCGCTACTTCCTCGGCATTGAGGTTGCTCGGTCAAAAAAAGGAGTAGTTCTATCACAACAGAAGTATGTTCTAGATCTACTAAGTGACACGGGGATGTTGGGGTGTAGACCCGTCAACACACCCATAGATCCCAACCACAAGTTGAGTGGAGGAATTGGCGATCAAGTGGAGAAAGGGCAATATCAACGCTTGGTAGGCAAGCTAATTTACCTAGCTCACACCAGACCTGACATCTCCTACGCTGTGAGTGTAGTGAGCAGGTATATGCATGATCCTAGAGTATCACACCAGGAGGTTGTGTACCAAATCCTGAGGTATCTCAAGGGTTGTCCTGGAAAAGGTGTGCTCTTCAGTAAAAAAGGGGATAGGAGGATCGAAGTCTATACCGATGTCGATTGGGCTGGGTGTCTCGATGATAGAAAGTCCACCTCTGGCTATTGTGCGTTTGTGGGAGGTAATCTGGTTTCTTGGAGAAGCAAGAAACAAAATGTGGTGGCAAGGTCTACGGCCGAGGCCGAGTATAGAGCCATGGCCCATGGTGTGAGTGAAGGGTTGTGGCTACGAAGATTGCTACTGGAGTTAGGGTTATTTGAAGATGAACCCATCATGTTATATTGTGACAACAAGGCGGCTATAAACATAGCAAATAATCCAGTACAACATGATAGAACTAAACATGTGGAGATTGACCGACACTTCATTAAAGACAAGCTTGACGAAGGTATCGTGTGTGTGCCTTTTGTTGGGACTAAAGAGCAAATTGCGGATGTCTTCACAAAGGGGTTGAGTATCACCGACTTCTCCAATGTAATAAGCAAGATGAACATGATAAATATCTATGTATCATCTTGAGGGGGAGTGTTGAATATTATATAGGATATTTAAATAAAAGTATAAATAGATTAGTTATAGGGACTAATGTGTAAAAGTAGATTATATATGTACTCAATTTACCGATGAATGAAAGAATTATGATAATCAAACAAACCTAGTTTTCTACAGGGCGCGTCAAACTATTTCTGAAAAATAATAAGAACATTAGCTGAATTATATAGTTATTCCTTCATTTGTTCTGGGAGAAGTTTTGAAAGCAAAAGGATCCTAAAATTCCTGGTAAAAGCTTCTGGGTTTCCTGTATGCATAAACAAATGAAACATATTCGAACTTTGTCTAATGAATTTGCTGTTAAAACTAATTCTATTTTAGAGAAGAGGAGGGCATATTTCCTCCATTTTCTTTACTGCGAATTTACTGGACCATACAAGTATACATACTGTTCCTCAATGAAATCCCTAGAAAAAATACTCAAAAACTCAACATCTATATGTTAGAATATTTAATATTCTAATATTTAATGTGTGGCCTACTGCTAATAATTATGAGCCAAGTTCATTTACGAATAATTATTTAATGGGTGCATCTAAAAAGTACATCTAAAGGGTGTATCTGAAGAATGCATCTACGTACATCCGTATTTTTGATGAAAAAATTCAGTTGTCTAAATTCGCTATACATGATTTCAGAAGTTGCCTCAGTGTTTATATATACTCAGTTTTGTTCATTTGATCGTATTGAATTATCTTGATATCTCCTTAATTTGTCCATTAAGAAAAGAACTGAAAATAGAGACTGAGTGGAAAAATATCATAATTCGTCATCATCAGGACTGAGGAAAATTTCTGAATATCAGTATTCTTACATCGCTTCCGCTTAAAGATGTCTGTAATTCAGAATTTTAAGTTTTCCAATTATTATTTGTTATTTTATATGAATTATGTTATTTTATGGGCTGTGATTTTTAACAAAATATATTACGAATAAATCATAATTTCTATCACTATACAGACTTTCGATATTCATCGGGGTTGCCAGCCCCCCCTGGTCCACCCCCTCTCTCCACCCCTGATGCTGGTATTTTCTGATAGACAGAATACTTCTGAGAATGCTAGTGTATATGTAGTTGAAATGAAAAATGTCCACTGCCACATCCTGTTTGAGGCTGGACGCATTGAAAGTATAAGCAAGCTTTGTCCTGATATCAGGTCTTGATCTTCGGCATTCTTCAAATAATGTTGTTTTCCTTAAATGATATTGGAGTCAACCTAAAATCACCACTAGAGATCATACATATACTGTTTTCTGTCATTTTATTTGTTTAATTTTAGCCAAGACACAGAGTTAAATCAGCATCAATCACCTCCTGGGACCATACTGAAACTGTATCACGGTAATAGTCAGTACAGTTTGTGTAATTTCAGATTTCCAACAGAAATATTTCAGGTTTTTTATTATTTGAAAATTTTATTCCATACGGTGATTTTTTTTCTTTCATGATATTCTCAGATTCTAATCGAACATGCTGTGTTTTTTTTTATTTTACCTGCCTCGAGATGCGGGATTATGAGCAGCCAGAGGATGCTTGTTGCTGCTCTGCTATGGAGGCTGGAAGTACAGCAAAGAATGAACTACCCAGGTAAAATTTATTTCCATCCATTCTTTTATTAGTTGCATAACATGATGAATAATTAAGTATGTGATAAAGCAATGTTATTTGATTTTTGATTTTAGGTATGATGAAAGGGGGCTTGAACAAATTGTGAAAATATAGCAGTGACTGGTGCTCTTGATAATCATTTGGTGGCATTCACATACTTGCGCATGGATCCTCAACTCTTTGAGGAAGATGACTGAAACAAGTTTGTAGGTTCATGGATTGGAGCAGGTTTCTTTCTCTGTAAATAATGGGATTGCGTCTTATAAAATGAATGATATTGATGTTTATTTTCTTATATCACTCTCTTTCGCTTATTTCTCTCTATATATATCATGTCAATTAGTATCAGAGCAGGAAATCAGAAGGTTACGCCTTAAACTTTTCCTTAAATTGACCATATATTTTTTAGTCTAGCCACAAAATTTACTCGAATAGAATATAGAAAAACCATAAAAAAAATTACTGTTCTGACAACATCATGCAGACTTTGTTTCACACCCCGGTTCTGTATAGTGAATGTCATACTGTCTACTTGCAGGAAAAGTGAAAATCAAGCAGAACCAAATCTATGATCTCCATTTGTTGTGTATATCTTGGTCCCCAAAATTATATTCTAAGCATCAAGTAAGAATCGATAAAAACAAATCTCAAGTGTTTACAGGCTTTCAGGACAGGATTAACATAAAGTAATATCACAGTTTCCCTTCTAGTTAAGATTCATGGGAACAAAAATGCTAACTAGAGATTTTGCTTAACGTTGCAATTAATATGGACGCCACCAAAACACACTACCTATAACCTGCTTGGTTGCGTCGGCTGCTATAGAGTGATCCAGCATCCTGTATATTAGATTTAAGGCAATCGACCATTACATCTTATGCAACAAAAAATCCCAGAAAAGAATCAAGCAGAAATTTCGGATGATCTGAACAGCCTAAAAATACTCTGCATACTCAAGACAAAATGATGAATAAATAAAAGAACGTACTGAAATGCATTATATATATAGAAAAGACACAGTGTCACTTGCTTGTATCAAAAAGTATGACAGTATGTAAAACTCTAAATTTAATTAACCCCAATTGATAAGTTTAGGCCTTGCTAATCCTTTATATAGGCCCACAATCTCCAATCACAACCTTAATCCAATCACAGGAGAGAAATATTTGATCATCTTACAATTCTGAAAACCATGTCAAACGAGCAGATCTTTGATTCCGGTAGGACCACAGGAAAGGCCGAGGTAAGTTCCTTCACCGATTAAAATAATTACCAGACAATTAGGCTATGCATGCTTAGTTTTGATTTCTCTTTTCCCCTTGAAATTACGCAGGAGAAGACCGGTCGGCTTGTGGACAGTGCCTCCTCTGCAGCATCCAATGCAGCTGAATCAGCTAAGGAGGTCAACACAAAGGACCTTTTTTCTAGGCTTGTTTACAACTTTGACGAATGTTTGGCCATTTCTGAATTCTTCAAACATGCATCTTGATTTGTCACCATTTTGGACAGATCAATATTATTTATACCAATTACCAAATCCTGTATTATTTATTTCTTCTAGTTTTCTTTGACCAAAGGAAAATTCAACTTTGGATCATATTGCAGACTGGGCACGATGCAAGGAACATAGCTTCTGGCACTGCAGAAAACATTAAGAACGCTGCTGCTGGTGCTGCTGATGCTGTCAAGAACACAACTGCAGGTGCCATCGATGCCGTCAAGAACACAACTGCAGGTGCGGTTGGCAGTGTCAAGAGCACCGTTGGCATGACTGATGGCAGCTCCAAGCCCTGAACGAAGAAACTAGCTTGATGCTAAATAATCTAGTCCAAGGCTGTTGCTTTTTTTTTATTTCGTTTAAATGCATTTCCTGTTTCAAGTTTTGAATTGGTTCTTCAATTTTGTTTTGTTGAGTTCTGTAGTTCATCGGAGTTTTTTTTGTTTAGTATTTGATGAAATATGTAGGCCTTGGATTTCCATTTAGCAAGAAATTTTGTTTATCAATTAATCTCGAGGTTTTCGCTGGATATGCACTCATGCTTTTTTTACAATGAAGTAAGGTAATGATGTTTTCTTATTCTTTAGAATGGGATTTATAGATTGTCAAAATCAAAGAGCAACTCTTCTCAAAATCGATCGAAAAAGGTGTTGAGTTGGAATCCCATTCTCAGGATTCCTGTGGTTTCTGAGAATCCAGCTACACTACAGGAGAACCTGGAACGGAGAGCTCTCCCCTATTTTCTGCCCAACTCTTTGGTCTTAAGAATGACGGTTTTAAGAACGAGTGATTGCCCTTCTCCGACCCTTACTGCCCAACCAATTTTCAAATCATTTCGATCTAACAATCTGAACTACAATCTGAAACACAGCTACTCAAGTCAAATTAGCCAAGTCCTTGATACATGCCACTTTGTATGGTCACCTTCCATACATATAACTAATGTAAATACTAATTAAACATCTTATAGCTAGTTCGTAAATTCCAATTGTTTTCTAAAAAAATCGGATAAACATCACTTATTAAATATTCCAAATAGCCATTTAGTAAGCTTCTGAATTTGCGCAGCCTGATGTGGAAGTCCGAATAACATATGTATGGAACAAGAAATCACGAGATAACAGAGATCATTATCAATGTATAGAAATATATTAAAAAAAAATTTGTAGGTGCATACCTAATGACCATGCTGAACTTGGATAACAAGTTATGTCTCCCTTGAAAATATAGAAATATCTCTTTTGTACAATATTACAGAGGAAAAAAACTCAGCTAAAACATGAAGGTGAAAAAAATTATGAGTATGAATCCAATCGCCATAATTTTTATGTGTCAAGAAAATATCACCAACTTACTTTTTTATTTATAATTTAAATTGACAACCAAATTTGTAATTCAAACAGTTGACCTTATTAATTTCACTGTAAATGAATGTCCGTAAAATTTCATGAGTTTTAAATGTCAACTTATATCGGAACAAATGATAACAAAATGAATTAATCTAATTAACAAAACTATTAAGAAGTTAGAAGGTGGCACCACCACTACAACTAATATGGCGGGTTCAAACTCCAATGAACATTGGGAGAGGATATAATACTTTAAAAAATTGGGCGCGGAATCGACCTGTAATATAAAGAAGGCTTATAATAAATAAAATATAATTGTTTAATTTTTATGCAGCCATTTTGTTATCATTTATTATAATATAGAATTTTATGAAATATTATAAGCGCATCTAGCATTAAATTAATAAAATTAATAGTATGGATTCCAAGTTGAGAGTCAAATTTTAAAATATTAAACTAAAAGGTGGCACACAGAAAGTGATGGTATGAAACCTCCTCAAAAAATAAATTCATCCTTTAACTTATGATGAACCAAATAAAAAGAAAATTTTATCAAGTTAGTTTTTATCAAATGTCTATAAGAGAAAAAAAAACAACTAACAAGACATAATTTGTTTGTCATCAATTATTTACAAAAAAAAGTTGATGAGTTTGCACTGCTTTGGGTTTTTTTTTTCTACCGACTTTTTGTGTTTTCACCCTTTTTCATATTTTTTATTTTTTTCCATTCCAAAACCAATATGTCATTCCTCACTCATATCTTATTTTATGTTTTAGTTCTTTGCTTTCAAAGTAATTAAGAAGAGGGAACTGTAACTTTTAAATGCTTCAAAAATTTTATAAAACTTACGTAACGTTAAAGTTATATGCGGGTCCCACGTAAATATGAGTGTTAAAAAAGAATGCGCCAATACCATTTTACAATTTAAAAAGATGAGTTGTAACTAGACATTCTCCTTTCGGATCTAACGGGATTATAGAACGATGGAATTTGATAAAAACTTTTAAAAAATCAGATTTTAAGAGCTTAATTTTTAAAGAATGAGTCCAGCTTTAAGAAGTCTGGTCTTTACTAAATCTTTCGGACTATAAAAACTGAGTAAAGACCGGATAAAGATCCACAGGTAAGGGTTTGATTTTTTTTACGATTAGTTATTTTTAATGTTAATTTATATTTATCTAAAAATATTAAATTATATTTTGATATTTTTGATATTTTGATATTTTATTTTAATTTTTTTTTTGAATTTTTTAAGTATAACTAATATATAATATATAATATTATATAAAGAGTCTGAAAAAAATCAGATTAAAAGATAAATTTTTTTAAAATTGAGTCTAATTCTTAAAAAATCCGGTTTTATCATTAAAAAAACGGACCAAACTTACAAATACCTAATAAGAGTCGGGTTCAAAAACTGAGTCCTTACCTACCTTGAGTTCAAAATTTCCGAGTCACGGAAAAGTCACATGCATCAAGTAAATTTTTAGGTTTGTAACAAAAATATTTTCAATTAAATTTCAATAGGTTCTCTATTCCGATTTTGCCTATTATCACTCAAGAAAAGAAGACAGACCCTGGAAATTCAACATTTCACTAAATAAACATCTTGATGCTGGTATTCTTTGATTCTGGAAAAACAAAACCGAACCAGACAGTGAAAACAAAAATATTATAATATTTTAATTGAAACTGAACCGAATTAAACGTAAATCTATTCTATTTTATTCAATTTGCACGCCCCAAGCTCAGTAGGATATAGATTGATAGTCCCAGTACCCTTTTAGTTGTTTTACCTCTAGATGGTCAATTTTTCTGGCTTAGATTGCTAGTTTCCCCCTTCTATTCCAGGAACAATCTTTGTAAAAAATTAATTTTAAATCTTAATTAAAACAATCCCTACG
Organism: Schoenoplectus triqueter; assembly: GCA_964058805.1. NCBI lineage: Eukaryota > Viridiplantae > Streptophyta > Magnoliopsida > Poales > Cyperaceae > Schoenoplectus > Schoenoplectus triqueter. Next base: position 26,846 of record CAXKVV010000447.1, read on the forward strand.
GGGCTTTCTACACAAAAAGAATAAAACACTCTATACAGCCTATTGTCATCCTTAATCTAAAGATCACCTCTTGGGCCTTTAATTGTCCAAATTAAATCTGTTAGAACTTTCTCTGCTTTATGGCCTCTTTTTTTTCTTCTTTTTCTTTTTATTAGTGCTCCAGTTATCCAGTGTGACTGCACATACAGTTTCAAATTAAGAGGACAAATCATAATTAGTCAATTATTATTGCTGAATGGTTTTTTCTTTTTGCTGCATTACATGTTTACATAGATAAAATACTAAAATAGCATTCACTCTACACTTCAACTCAACTAGTTATGTTTTCTTTGCAGAAGCCCAAACACTTGGTTATTTTGATAATTAATTCAAAGACCAAAAGTATAATTAGGGAACTTGAAGTACCTCGACAATGAGTCAATACTAATTTCTGGAGATAATTATTATGAGGAGGATCCAATAATCATGGTTATTGATGTATGTCGTGTCTGTTTACTAATTCATGTCAAAGTTGAATGTATTTTATATCATCTCAATTGCATATTTATAAACAAATTATAAAATTTTAATGTCATTTCAATAGTCATCAAGTTGGTTAAATCATAAAATTTAGTTTGTTAATTTTATAAACGCTTGATGTACATAACTAATATTAAAATGATGTAACTTCTTGTGTAGACATACAGGAATATATATAAACAAATATTCATTCAATTAATTCTGTTATCTAAGAATTTAAATAATTATTATTTAATACTTAATTTTACAAACACTTGATGTAACTATGGTCATTTAATATCTCCTCAATTATTATACGGAAGGAAGCAAAGAGAATAACTAAATGTCTACACCCTAAAACAAACTAATTGTCTAAATCTGAGATTTATGTTGGGATCGGGGCCATCGGGCTCACAAAAGGAAGTGAAAGGAGGGGCTCTATAAAGAGCAAGAAAAAGGTGCGAACTCTCTATACCATAGAGAGTGTAACCAGATAAAGATGAACTTGGGTTAATTATTCATTATGCTTGATCAAAATTTACACAATACAATGTGCTACAAGTACCAGTGGATCAACACAAGAAACTAATTACAACCATTTGACCAAGTCAAACTAAACAACGCCTAGTATAACGGATTGTGAAATTGGAATCGTTTGGTAAAGGAAAAATATAAAGCTTGCTGCCTCTGAAGAAAGAAAACAAAGAATCGTTTATTTATGTACAAGGAGCAACAAACAGGAGCCTCCTGCCTCTGAAGAAAGAAAAGAGAAAGAACCCTTAATTTATATACAACGAGCAACCAGGAAATCCCCTGCCACTGAAGAAAGAAAAGAAAGAATCTTAGGCAGCAATTATTCCAGAGAGAGAAATTTAGAGGCAAGTACACTCAGTCTCTTTTTCTTTCCATTCAGTTTCTTTTTTTCCCCTTGTTGTAATTACTAATTAGTGATCATATCTGTACTTAGTTTTTGCTTCCGTGTCCTATGAATTTTAGTCGTGTTGCTCTATTTCTTGGGTTCTTTTGCATAAATTGCTTCCATTTGATGAAAACAACTCCAAATTTTTATACTTAAAATTATAGAGAAACAAAGCAGCCTTCCACATGTAAGACACTCCTATTGCAATTTGGCAATTGACTGCAGAAAACATCATCAATCAGAAGTAATTTATCATAAACCCAAGTTTGTTTTGACAAAATTATGTTTTCTTGAAGAAATCTTGAGCTTCATAAACGATTAAACCTCTGTCAGTCTATAATAGCCCCTTTTCTTTATGCAATACAAACTTCTGATACACTGTGATTACCCCAGTATCAGGATTGAAGAATGGCACAGGATCAAGCAAGACCGCAATCAAAATGGACAGATCTCAATAATGATTTGCTCTACGTCATCTACAGAAAACTCAATGATATCTTCGACTTCATGAGCGTACATGCTGTATGCAAATCGTGGCGTACTGCCATGCCTCTGCATGCCAACAACCCACCTCAGCTGCCATACCTGCTCAGTGATGACTTCAGGTTGTACTCACTCGGCACTGGCCAGACTCGTATTCTCCGTGCACCCAATGACCAAAGCAAGATGTTCTTTGGACAATCACATGGGTATCTGGTCACATATGAATGCCTGACCTTCACGGGTCCCAGTAAACCATTTACCAGTACAGCTCCCATTCTCTTCAATCCATTTACCAAAGTTCAGCGCCGTCTCCCTTTCAATGAGTTCAGCTTTTATAGTCCATTCTTCATCGGTATGAATGCTCTCCCAGATTTTGACGATGATATGGTAATATATATGAAAAGCCTTGGAAGAAGAGATTGGCTAGCATTTTGGCACAAAGAGGAAAGGAAGTGGCATTGGGTACCTTTTTTTGAGGTTGATGCAAGAACAATATACAAAAAGAGGCTCTTTTATTGTAGTTGCAGGTTAAGACTCACAACGGCTCTTGACTTGATGACTAGAAATAAATTGTGGGATATAGAGTTTCCTTATAACGTAAATAATTTCTGTTGCCTAGTTGAGGCAGCTGGTGCTTTGCTGGGAATTACACAACATGCTCCTTCCCACACTATGGTGTATGGATCAAAGAGTGTTCTTTTGAGGTATACCGACTTGAAGAAGAGAAGGAACCTCCCTGTTGGGTCAAGTTGAACAACATCGGCGATCAGATGGTATTCTTGAATAGATATGAAGGGCTCTGCTTATCTGCTAGTAGTTTTGATGGAATCAGAGGGAATTGCATCTACTTTACATCATGGAATGGATTGCGCGGACCCAAATGTAGGACACATGTTCTAAGGTATGATTTGGGGAAGAAAAGTGCTGAAGTGGTGGGCTACAGTACACAGTTATTTGGGACCTGGATTGTGCCTAATGTGTTTGGAACTACTAGCAAAGATAAATGACACCATATATAGCGTCTTGTATTATCATCTGCTAGAAAGAGGAATTACCACTTGGGTTAGGACATACAGGTAGAAAAAACCGTCTCGTGTTCATTTTTTTTCTATTCTATAATAATTTTGTTTTGTCAGTATGATGCTATGAATTGATATGCTAATTCTTTTATTGATGCATTTACTTTGTTCTATTATTACCATGGGTAAATGTTTCTTAACAAAGGCCTGATGAGAATGGTGTACTGCTGTTATTGGCAAAAAAAAACTAGTACCAGTTATAGGTACTAGTTTACCTTTAATTCTTTGACACAAATTAAGTACTAACTGGATTCTGAAGTAACTGAAGGTAAAGTACTACAAATTAAAAATTCATCCAGCTAATCATCAGCCAAATATTATGCTGCTTTGTTTTCCAGATGTGATCCATTCAATGGCATCTCTGATCTGCTTGAGTTGATGAATATTATTTATATGTTGCATTAAATATTTGTATTTAAATTTTACCACTTCGAAATCCATGCCTTAGGCTCCAGTGTAAGTACAAAATATGCTCATTTTAAAGTAAACCTTCACTAAAATGAGAAGTAACTTACAAAATACCAGAATGCTGCAAAGTTCATATCCTGTGAAGTACATGTATTTCTAACTGTTATAGGATACTCATCACTCGTCATATGTTTTCAATTGTGGGATAATTTATCATCTGGCATTGGCAAAACCTAATGCAAGTAGCAAAAATGAAAAGGGGGAAAAGGTGGATAAAAAAATGCACTGATTTAGAACAAACAAATTCTATCAATTTTCCAATCTTCATTTCTACCAAATCCAATTTGGTAGAATTGCTCAACAAGAAATTGGATGGTCGGCTGAAAGTTACCACAATTCCAATTTGTAAATTGAGATGCTCATAATGGAACTTTGACAGTATAACTGTAGAAGCATATATATTTACCATTGCATGACAAATGAAGAGAAAAGCTAAAAGGAAATGCTTGATTCAAGGTGCTAAACAATATTGCATTAGCAGCAGGTAGAAAATATTACATTTTAAGTAGGAAACTAGGGAGTAGAGACCTTACGCTTCTGGCATTCCTTTTTTTGTCAAATTTTATTGCACGTATTTTCCTTTTACCAACTTTCTTTGCCTGAAATAGTTTCCAATGAATAATCTATAGAAAACCGATGTACATTTTGAAGATGATGTAGAACCTAAATGATAAAGCAGCCATACACGCCTAATAGCCAATGACAATATAACTCCAGTTGATGAGGGATTGCACCATTAATCCAACTATTTGGGTGTTTGGGTCAATTTAATCATGTTTGTTTACCCAAATAGGAACCCAACCCAAGGCACGCATTCTTCATGGGAACAAAATTGTAGATAGAACTAAAGTTTCTTTCCTCCTGTTCGTTCCCTCTTTCTCCAGCTCTTAAACATTGAACAATAAATAATAAATTCAATTCATAAAATTTGAAGAAAAAAGAAGTGAAAAATAAGAATGGAAAATGTTTAGGATGCACCATAGTTGATACTAAATTGCTACCATATTATTATTCTGAGTTACTATTCACAGTAACAATTTAATTTATTCAACTTATATTGTATAGTATTTTATTCTTTAATTAAAATAGCACAATTTTAAATAATAATTCATTTAGGTTGAATAACAAAACACTATATAAAACAAATTAAATAAATTAAGTCATTGTTATGAACAATAACTTGTTTAACTTGAATAATAACACAATATCGATTTATAATATCAACTATGGTATCTCTCTATCTATTCCAAATAAGAATAGAGCAAACATTGATTTGTAAGAACGTCATTTGCAAAAACAGATCGGACTTTACATGAGAATAAGCATCAATTCTGGAAAAAAAAATCAATTAAGGTCCAGAGAGATTAATATTTAAGATTAGATAATACATAAACCAACAACAATTTTGTTTTTAAGATGATAAATTCACACTGATATGCAAGATTTCAAATCAACAACAGATTCCAGCTCCATAACACTGCACGTCAGTAGGCCTCTTTTGCTCTGAGAATATTAATAACATCTTTGACATCCTCAAGCCTACCTGAAAAATAGCAAACCAAAGATGCTTCTTATCAACTGAAAGTTAGGTTGATGTCACAGGTTGAAAACCTGGATAGAGAGTTATTTATGGACATTCAAAATTTGGGTGGTTTAGGCCGCCATCTTTATCTCCAAAAAAAAAAAGGTAGTAGATGCAATTTGCTTCATTAATTTTTAAACTTAATCCGATCTCTCTTAGACAGTAGTATATCATAATTTGTGTGCACAGCAAACAGAAACATTTCTGACAATACATGATACCCAATGGAGCCCTGCATTGTTTTCAAGTAAAGTCCAACATAAACCAAACATAAAGAACGGTGCCCTAATTCAATTGTGAAGCACCAAATATTCACTTGGAAGATACTAGTAGGCACTAAGATGCAGTATCATGCAGAAATTATTTTTGAGCATCTTCAATGAGTTCTCTGTGGAGCATGTATAAATATAAAATGTGCTCAAATCTAAGCTCTAAACATGCTGCTGATAAGACAAAGGGTGGGAATATTACCTTCATCAGTTGCTGGAACTGCATCATCATAAAAGTCAGGAACTAGCAAATTGTGCACATTTGCACTGCTATTAGTTCTCATGTCAGATAATTTCTGGTGGAGTTCTGGCATTGCTTTCAAAATATCTACAGATGTAAGAATTATATATCAAAGTTACATACTGATGCACAAGCAAGACCGTACAAACTTGAACAGACTTAAAGAAAATTAGAAGGCCTCACTGGATGAAGTAATTAGCTTCCAATAAAAATTCTGTGGTTACCTTGAAAAGATTTCTGTACAGAATCATCTTCAAATAAACTCAGCGTCTCAGCAATTGATGCATCAAATTTGGTGCATAAATTGGAGCCTTTCTCCAATAAAGAGATCTTTCTATTGAGTTCTTCATGTTCCTTTCCAACCTGTCCATAAAAAGGGCAAGGTAGAAAAATGAAAGTTTGTATTGCATACCATATAAGCAGGTACCAAATTTCTTTTTTACTAGCTATATACATGCGCGTTGCAGCAGACTCTTTTATTTAAACATTGAAACATTATAAGATAAAAAAATTACATTTATAAATTATAAATTCACCAGATTATAGAGAAAACCTATAATAAAGACTATATTTAATCTTGGATGAGATTTTTGCACAATATGAGTTAATGATTCATGATTTTTATGGTAAGAAAAGTAAATTATTCTAACATATATTATCAACATTAATTTCTTACCAAATATGCACAAGGTTGCTAAATAAAAATAATAATATTATGGAAATAATAGTATATAAGGGAAAGAAATAGAGAGAGGGGATTAATGGACGCGATCGCATACGTTCGATCAATCAAAAATAAATATTATTCATCTAATTGAGGGATAAAATGGGAATAATAAAAAATCACCATGACAAAAAATGGACCCTCCAATTCTTAAATGCTTTATATAATAGTATAGATAACCCTTGCAAAATATCTCATGTTTTATGAATCAATTGCCAAACTCCAACATTAGTGAATTTGGAAAAAAAAATTCCTTCTTTTCCTTTGAATAAATAAACACCATTCTGTTAATTATGTTCAAGCACAAAGTTATAATGTGAGATCAGTTCCCAAACAGAATGTTAAGCTAAGTAAATAAGCATTTGTGCATTAATTATAGAAAACAATAGTATATTGGTATCCTAATATGAAGCTTTAAGACAGAAAAAAAGGAGTGGTATAGTCAGGACAATTTAAGACAGCAAAGTTCCACTTAGGATAAATCAAACTTTTAACTATTTTGAACAATATATAGACTTCTGTGCAATTCTCTATGCATATTGTAGGAGCATTTGCAAAATTCTCTTTTAATGTCATTTTTTGCACTTTTTTGTTCAATTTGACATGTTAATAAAAAC
>CAXKVV010000448.1:0-23737 GCA_964058805.1 Schoenoplectus triqueter
GAGATGAATATAAAAAAAATTATCTAACTTTAAATGTCTATTTATTTATCATCATTTGGATTTCGAACTTACAACCACCCACATAAATAATATTATTTTTGTTGCTAAATCAAAAAAAAAAATTGTTCCAATGTAATATTGAAATTTGATTTTTGAACCTACAAATTCGCATGTAGAGAATGGAATTTTAATTTATTATTTGTAATATCGTTTTTGAATCATGAATTAGTTTTTAGAACTTGGAAAAAAAATCAGGGTGCACAATTTAATTATCTCAGTAGTTTCGTGCTTGTAACTCGTGGACAAAAATATTATCCAGACAACAAGATTACAGAGCTGGAGGAATATATAGTTGCCTTCATTAATTATTATCTTGATAGTGATACTAATCTAATCCAGAGAGAAAGAAAATGATAATTTCGGATAAGACTGATATGTAAGCAGTGAATCAACCAATGACTGAATGACCTAAAATTTTGCTCAAAAGATCAGTAGATCAAGACGGATATTTCATATTTGCTTGAGCGCCTGACAAACTGGACTTAATTTACACCAATTTTATAATAAATCTCGAATTGACAAGTCGATGAGTGCTTGTGCTGTGCTCCTTCAAGCCCCTTCGAAAAGTATTAATTGCCTGATCTTTGTACAGCTCAGCACCGTGTCAATGTTTCACTTTGGTCTTTGGCTAATGAGAGATGTTAATAACTTAATACACTTTGGCTAGCAAAAGAAATTAACCTCGTAATACACTGTTACAATTCATATACAAATAGTGAGGCACGGTTGCATTGCAAATTAATACAGTTATTGGAGGACCGCCTAGTTATTCAGGCGTTGTAGTAAGAAGAGAGCACGTATGACCGTAAAATAGAAATTATAATTAAAAAATATTTTTTATAATTTTGAAAATTCTGTTTATTATTTGAAAATGTGGCTTTAAGACATAGGTCGATTTAAATGGAGTGAATGGGGTTAATTGACCATCATTTTTTTGTCAAAGTCTTTATAATTATAATAAAATATATTATTAAAGATAAATTACAACTGCTATAATAAATTAACTCCATATTTTTTTCTTTATAAATTATTTTTTTACCACATATTTTTTTTAATAACCAATTTTTTATTATTCTTATTCTACATATATGCATATCATGACCCCCTCATTAATTGAAAAGCTGCTTCTGCTCCTGTTTAAAATGTTGCATGTCCAAAATCTAAATAACAAATCTTTTATAGATATTTAAAAAACAAAAAAGAAAAAAATATAGGCGGTCCAAAAATGATAGCTAGACGTCTCGACCTGAAGAAAAAAGGAAGTATGAGAACTGTCTTTTAATTAAATTAATAAATATTAGTTATTTAAAAAAATAGTATAAAATTAATAAAATATTAATATTTTAGCTCTAATTATTTACGGTAATATAAAAATAAAATTTAAAATTTAAATAATTAAATTCGTGTAGATCTTAATTTTATTTTAAATTCAATTTAGTTTGAGCTCAATTTAATTTAAATTGATTTAAAATTAAAGTTAAACACTAATTAATTCGATCAAATTCTATTCGCACAAGTGACAAGTGCTGTTCACATCAGTTAATAGACTTATAATAACTCCGTTCCTCACACCACATAATCCAAATTCCACCGCGCCATATCACCTAAAGTCATTCTTGTCGCCAAGACCGCTTGAGTTCAGTTTAGCTTGTTTTTGAACGGACCTCCCCTGGTTTTCGTCTCTTTTAATCGCTCCTCTGTTCTTTTTTTTTTCTTTTTTTTGAGAAAAAACGCTCCTCTGTTCTTATCCAAACATTTTCTTCATCTTTCTTTTTAAGGGGGTGTTAATTTATTTTTCATTTTTTCGTAATTTTTTTGGATTTCATTTTTCCCATATATGTCATGCCTCATGCGCAACAAATCACAAAAATGTACATATAATTACATGGTCAAAATTTTTGTATTTGAATGTGGTCGATTTAATTCATATCAAAAAGTTTATAATCCAAACTCAACATCAACATGTCACTGTACCACATTCCAATATAGATGATAAAGAGTCTCTTCTTTTTTTTTTTAAAGTCACGCGAGTTTAATTTTTAATAATGATGTATGAAAAATAATATATGTTGAAATATATGAGAGTTCTATTAAAATAAAAAACTATTTATATATTTTTTAATTATTTAATATCGATTAGAATATATTCAATTTTAATTAGTGTGTAGATAATTTTTATTAATGTTAAATTTCAAAATAAATAATAAAGAAGATTAAATGGGTAGGTCCGATCTGATTCGAGACGGATGCAAATTGGCATAGTAGAAGTGATGGAGACATCACATGAGATTACATAAGTATGATATTACATGCTATCACGATCATTAAAGATAATATAAGCAATCAATGTTTGCTAATACAATGATATAGACGAACGAAATTTCTCGTGTGACAAAGTGGCAACTACCAAATCTTAAAGTCTAACCAAACAATTGACAAAGATCCTCAATTAAATTTGTTAAGAATGAAAATTATTCTCATTATTTTTCCAACTCTAAATTACTTGAGCTAATGAGAAACTGACACATAAAATAATTTATTGATTCATGGTTTGATTAGGAAATATGTATTACTTCTTTACCAAGCATTTTAATTTATTCATCCTAGAATAAAGTTTACTTTTCTAATTTTAAGGGTATGTTCTTTCCTTTGTAAAATCAAACTCCTAATTATTTTAACTAGGGCTATAATTTGAGCTTCGCCCCGATAATATAGTCCTCAAATAAATAATCAGCAATATAAAATTTTATATATATTTAATAAAATTTTATATTAATGAAATTTTAAACATAATATTTTTAAATACTAAATAATAATGATAATAATAATATAATATATAATAATAACGATAATTATAATAATAAATAATATAACTAACACATAATAAACTATAAAGAATCGTATAAAAAAGTTAAATCATTTTAAGAGTTAAATCTCACCTTAAATATAATACACTTAAATAAGGAGAGATATTATTTTATATGAACACTTGAATTTAACTAGATAAAAATTTAAACAAAATTAATAATAAAAAAAATAATGATATAACATGCTTAAAAAATTTGGAAGCGTAACCCTATATGTATTAAGAATTAAGAATACTCCATGTTCCAAGATCTATAATGTGAACGTATATTGAGAGAATCTTTTATATCCATTTCCTTATCAGCTTATACATTAGGGATTATTCTGAAAAGGTTGCCCATTAAAAATGCAAATCATGTCACACAACTGGGAAATTTCTCGCTAATTGTCTTCTAAAAGAAAGAACAATTGGATGCTGCCTAAAAACTAGTACATTTTCAAATTGTCCGAATTTATTACATGACCTGTGTAAGTGATAATGAAATTAACACATATACTATATTTTTAAAATTCGACTGGCAGAATACAACATATACTTAATACATATTATATATAGGAATACTATGAAATTTTATGCAAGTTTTATTGTTCATCAAATGTGATGAAATTTTGCAGCGGTCCATGGTGATTAGATGAAATATGAAATAATTATTAACTTACATACAAATTGACAAAAAAAAATGATAGATAATCCGGCTAACGTCTTTTTATAAATTGCAAGCGTCTTATAACAGTCAAATAGAAAAAATGATAGATAATGTTTTTTTTTCTATCAATTAGCAGTGAAAATTGTCTCGTCTTTTTCGGAACATTTTCTCTCCCTCTTCTTTGTTTGCTGTGCATGCATTATTGTATTTAACGTGGTGTCTGAAAATGATTTGATGTTTCGAATTCGTTTTTGATATGTTAATAAATAAATGCCATGTTGGCCGGGAAGCCCAAATACACTTTTACTTTCTCACCCGAGTATAGTAACAAGCACAATTGACTATTATAATAACTGAGCCACTTCTACATTCAAGCACGCACAATGGAAAGATCACCATCATGGCATCATGGCACTTCATTTTTTCTTTTGAATGGTTGGTATTTATGTTAAAAAAAATGGTTGGTATTATTTTACCTTTAAAACAGGAAACATCTTTCTAACACTGCTCCAAAACAGCGGAAGTTTAATTTGGAGGCTAGAAGTGTCAACGCATGAAAGAAAAAAGGGAGAGGGGAGAGAAATTTAATTTTAGGTTTATATTACTATGACCGGATAAATAATTCGTGACTCGTGATTCATTCATAACTTGCTCAGATTTTAATTTATCATAACTCGAGATATTTTTTTTGAAATAGCATGCTTTTGTCTGCTAATTTCATTAATTAATAAAAGATTATTTACAGTAGCCATTAGCCAAGTGGCTTCAGGTTACATTGCAAGAAATGAAATTTACAATTATAGCTGAATAATATCACGAACATGAACGTAACTGCACTGTCATGCTCCTGTCTCAACTGTGGTATCATCTTATGCAGTTCTATCTCCATTGTTACCCGCTGGAAACTGTGTGCACTGCCCCGTAAACACCGAATTTGACTCAAACTAAATCTGGCTCAAGATGACTAGTTTGTGTACTTTCTGACTCGAGTACGAGTCAGATTTGGCTCGCTCGACAAATTGTCAACTGACATATATACTTGAGCTTGTCATGTCTCTATTTAAATATTATTCATATTGTTTAACCTTATTTGATTATGTAATATGTTTGTTGTTATGTAATTTATTTATTATTTATTTTGTTTTACCAGTTGTTATGGTTTCAATTTAGTTTTGAAAATAATTGGCATATGAAAACATAAAAATCAACTAACTCAATGAGCTCGTGAGCTGGCTCAAGCAAGACACGAGCTGAGCATGAGCTAGGCTGACAACTCAGATTAGACTTACTAGCTCGAGTCAGCTCTGGTCATATAACTGTTGGCTCGAGTTCGAATTTCCTTGGCTCAACTCGTACTCATTTGTTGAACAGCCCTATATGATATATGAGTCAAAAAAAAATCAGTCACTCATAAAAAATAAATGAAATGAAATGAGAAGAAAATTAGATGAGAGGATAGTTTTACCATACATTTTTTATTGAATTTTATTATTGATTTCATGGAGATAATTTATCCTCTAGATAAATAATAAATCAAGTGAATTTTTAATTAATAAATACTCAAATTTAAAGAATTGATGATGAAATTTTCAATTAGACAAGTTTTCATAGATATACCCCTAAACAAAATGGCTAAATATACTATGAATCAGAAAAAGTAACCGTAACGATGATAATTTTTATCTGTCAATCTCTTTTTTTTATCACATTAAGAAAATTATCTTAAACATTTACTCAAAACTGAACGACTTAACACTTTAGCATAATCTCTCAAAAAAAAAAAGAAATCTAGCGCCGCAGAATCTCCCAAAAAAATTAGTATCCAGCGCCGCAGTTTATCCTCATCCATGTTATTTCCCCTTCCGTTTTTCTTTCAAATTAAACTGTGTGTCGGCCGAATTTTATTATTGATTTCAATCATGGTGAGTGACCACCTCATGCTGTGGTTTATTATATAAACATGAGGTGGAGATTTCAAACTCTCTCAGTTCACCACTATAGCAGAATTGGATTTTATTAACGGTTTTTAAAATAATTTACTAACGATTTTACAACCGTTAGTAATTGATGAGTTACGAAAAGTATAAACAATCGTCAGAGAAAAGAGGAGCGTTGGACGGATATTTGCTAATGGTTTTTAGCCAAAAATCATTACCAAAGAGTGTTGTGAGTTTTTTTAAGTTTTGTTAATGGTTTTTTAGCAAAAACCGTTAGCAAATGGTGTTGTGATTTTTTTTGAATTTTTGCTAACGGTTTTTGCTAATAAACCATTAGCAAATGGTTTTATTTTTATTTTTTAATTTTTACTAATAAATCGTTAGTAATTTTTTTTTGTAAATTTAACTTTCTATACAGATGAATAAAAAACTAAGAACGGTAAATTATATAAGAACAGATGATAAATGATAAGCATCGTGACATATATTATATTATTCATTCAATAATTAATATAAAAAATATAATTATTCATACAATGAAAAAAATATTTAATGAACAATACATCTTGATTACTCAATAATATGAAAACTTATACAATTTCTAAAAAAAAAACTGAACTAAAATTTTTAAATAAACTTCAAACGTGTTTTTGAGGGTTAAGACGATGTTTTTTGGCCCTGAAAATGACGGTAACGACAATTGCATAGCTTTCTGTGGCCGCATAGCATGTCTCAATCGGAGTTTCCTATCAAAAGTTATGGTCATTTGAAGTTGAGATGGTCATATTTCAATTTTTATTTCTTCTATCTGATCTCATCTTTCTTTCTTTTTTCTCTCTTTTTTCTCTCTTTTTTCTCTCATCTCTCTTTTTATATATGAAAAGAGGTTGGTAATACGTGGGATATCTGTTTTTGAATTTTGAATTTTTGGATCGTTGGATTGGGATGAACGAACGGTGAGATAGGCAATCCGTGGAAGCAAATATTATTGGTAAGATGTGATAAATTAGATTTTTGCGCATGAACCTTTGCTAACGGTTATTTATTAAAAAATGTTAGCAAAAAGCTTTGCTAACGGTTTTTATAAATAATCGTTAGCAAATGTGAGCGCAAAATATTTACTAATGGTTATTTATTAAAAACCGTTAGCAAAGGTTTTGCGCTGGGTTTTTGCTAATTGTTTTTAATAAATATCTGTTAGCAAATCTTTCTGACAAAAATTTTATACTTTTTGACACGTTTTTCTAACGGTTTCTTCTTCAAAAACGTTATAGAATAGTTAAATTTATTTTTCAAAATGTCACCGCCCAATGTTACTAACGGTTTTCACGAAAAATCATTAGTAAATGAATGTTATTAAAGGTCCTTTCTATGTAATTGAAAAATAGTATTTTTCGGTAATTTGCCCCCCTGAAATTTTTTTTGCCCCCCCCCCTGAATTGTCTGATTATTCATATTGAGAAAAAAATATTTAATATCGTGCATAATGAAATAATTATGCAAAGATATCAAAATATAAAGTTACATAAACGAAAACTTTCTTTATCAACTTGATTATCTATTAGTTTGAGCTTTATTTTTAATATATAAAATATTATTATTTTGATAATTTTTATTACGTAAGAATATATATTAAATTATTATTTTTTTAATTTAGTACCCGATTAGTTAATGGGTTTGAACCCAATAAGCTATTACAATCCGATAATTGTCCCCATGACCAAAATCTTGAATCCGCCCCTACTTTCTGTTGTAGGAGAATAGCTGATGTTCTCAAAATAGAAATAGTAGTTGTGTATCCAAATGCAAATCTGTTATTCCGAAACAGTGAGAATAACTATTATTCTGCTATTCTGTGGTGAGTTTGAAATAGTTGTTGTTCTTCTCAACTCTCCATTACTATTCTCAACAAACAATATTTCTATCATCTGAAATAGTATCATATTTTTTACTATCCTCACGCAAACCGAAAAATCACTATTTTTTTACTATTCTCGTTTGCTATTCTCAATTCTTCTATTTTTACGTTATTTTTTGCATGATCCAAACACATCCGTAGTGCACCAGTATGATAATAAATTAATAATTATCATTGCCTACCAGAACAAAATGGTCCTACTTAGTAAGTAATCCAACCACTGAGAAAAGGGTCCTTAAACCGATTTCCAGCCTTTGATGTGCACCAATTAACTGCCAAAAATGTCATTGTTGAAGCGTCGGTGTCCCTTATGTATCTCTGTACCTAGATTCAGTATAGAGTTGAGGTATCCGTGATCCATCAATTCTTTGCTAATATTTTTTAGTACCATGCTGGTATACACAATTGGCTGATTATGCATGTTGGTCACTTTGGAATAGGAAAATAATTATACTTTTTTTTTTCAAAAACCGAGGCTTGCCCAAGGTTTTGGTTTGGATATTTAGTACTGAAGTAGTGGGTTTTTTACTGTTATCTCTGTGAATTTGAATGCATCTTTGTTGGATGATATCATCAAGCCAAGATGTATGCATGTACAACTTGTCAATTTTCATGTAGCCTAAATTATTTTCTAAAGAGCGCTTAAATATCTTTTCATGCACACGTCCCTTGTAATTTTCACTCGTATGAATGGTAGGGGATCCCAAACAAAAACGGGTCCCACTTAATATAGTGGTGAATGAAATAGAGCGACAAATATCTCTCAACAGCTATTTTTCTTTTAAAAACGGAACTGCAAGGTTGCAATTCCTATTGGAATCTCTTATTATTGCTAATTGATATTATTATTTGTTAGAAGGACCCGCCGTTAAAATATCATAAATGTTTGGTTGTTTGAACATAGCCTTCAATTGTTCTGATCTCTGAATTTTAAAATCGTTGGAACGCCATAAAATTTGAAGACATATTTTTATTAATTATGATATTGTAATATTCACTTTTTTTTCTAAAAAAAAACAGATCTGTATGTTATCATGAAATAGTTGGTTTTAGATTCAAATTAAGGTGATATAATACAAAAGAATATTAGTTACATTTCTAATTGAAGAATATTAAGCTCGATTAGATACCAACATCATAAATTAAAAAAAATTCGGTACAGGATTTAAAAAAAATCATCAGAAGACCAATCTTACATAAATTTAAAAAAAAAATCCGTTACAGGATTCCCGATTAGATACCAACATCATAAGAATATATTAAGATTTTGAGAGTACATACAAAGTGTTGCAAAAAATATTATTTTATTATTTTTTGGTTATATTTAAAACGTCCAGAGAATTAAGAAATCTCAAAAAAATATTGTTATTTCATTTTTTTTAATATGTAAATTGTGTCAAACAATTTGGATCGACTATTTGAGCTTTGGTTCATTGTGAGATATGGCTCCGAATAAAAAAAAACTCTTTACGATATGAGGATCTAAATGAGGATATGTATTCACTATTTCATTTGATTCTAAATAAAATTCAAACAATTTACATATTTATATTTGTGAATTCTATTTTTTCAAAAAAAAAATATTACATAATTTATTTTAAATACTTTTTCAAATCTTACATGATATATATAATACTAGAAATTACTTAAATGACTTGAACCGTACATATTTCATATTTCAGATAAAATACTTAACTTTTACATAATCTCGTATTTGGCTACATTCAATTGTGAATCCAGTTAATATTTCAGTGTGAAAATTCAAACTGTTATGTATTTGCATGTACTTGGATATATACTAGTATTTGATGATTATTTTTCCCTCGTCTTGTTTCCAAATTATTCTTCATTATATATATTTTCTAATATCCTATAATCTCTCCGGCGACTCTAATTAAGCGGGATATATTTAGCCTCATTGTTGCCAAATTATATACGTACGGAACAAATCTAAACTGTAAAAAATAAATATCTTTTAAATTGTCTACCATCTGGTAATTCCCTCTCATTGAATTAATTAATACCTCTCCTCATCACTAATCATACTCTTTCTTTTTCTCCGAAAAGTATAATCATTAATTACACGTCCTTTTGTTCTCCCAAAGAAGCACACCGTTGCTCTCTCAATATCAGGCATCATGACAGCTAATCCAATGTTGAATAGGTCGTGTGATCATGCGTTGCACATTAAAATTGTATTGCAAATAATTACAATATTTTTTTTATCACGTGAAGCACGTTAAAAAAATCATGGATATATTATGAATATAGTATGGGAATATAATGAGATGGAGGGTGAGTACGGTTGTTAAAGATTTAAAAATATCTAATTATTATACTATGTGATCTATACAAATTTACATGAATTATATCCGGAGGTGCTGCAAATTATTTTAAGATTAATTTTGTTACAAAAATTGAATAATTTGCACATTCAATTATTCTTTTAAAGCAACTGATGGCTATGATATTGGGCGTTTACTCAAATAAGCACATCCGCGGCGAATGCGCGAATCTTGAGCTAGTATTATAAATGTATGATAAATGACAGCTAATAACATGATTTAAATTATTTTGTCTCCACATTGTGAGAAATTAGCAACCAAATATCTGCTTATTTATACATTTAGTCACCAACCGCTACATGTGACGTGGGTACTTCCCTAGCACCAAAAATAATAATAATGGATTAGACCACAAACTAGAAGAAATTGAATTACAACAATCACATGTCCTCGAGCAATATATATATAAATAAATATATATAGAGAGAGAGAGAGCAAACCCCCGTACTTCGCGTCCGTATCTCGAATTTGAAAGTTTAAACGGCCGATCCAAATCATTGAACATGATCTTCATATTGAACTATCTTTGGAGATCAAATTTTATATTTTTTTGAATTTTTTTGGTATTTTTTAGATTGGTACAAAATCGATAGTTTTGGATAGTGCAGAAATCGTTAGATCAACAAATTTTATACCGATTTAAAAAATAGCAAAAAAATTCAAAAAAATATAAAATTTGATCTCCAAAGATAATTCAATATGAAGATCATATTCAACGGTTTGGATCGGATGTTTGAACTTTCAAATTCGAGATACGAACACAAAGCACGAGAAGTTTTGTGCTTCGCGAAGCACCATAACCTCACTATATATATAGTGAAGATACCGTGAGCTCATGGAGGTCTTCCGTGAGCTTAACTCAAAAAGTACATCAAATCATCTCCAAATTTTAATTTTTCACTATCATTAAATTATTTATTTGAAAATCTTATGGGATGCAAAAATTTAGAGTGTTTTGAGTTTTTTAAGTCATGGTTTTTAATTTTTGAAAATCAACTCTAAAAATAATAAAAAATATTTAATGTTTGAACATCATTTTTAAAAATTAAAAATGGTGACTTAAAAAACTTAAAACACTTCAAATTTTTGCATCCCATAAGATTTTCATATAAAAAATTTAACGAGTATGATAAATTAAAATTTTTAGATTATTTGATATATTTTTTGAGTTAACCTCACGAAAGCCCTCCGTGAGCTTAAGCTCACGATATCTTTACTATATATATATATATATATATATATATATATATATATATATAGTAAATCTACGGTGAGCTTAACTCAAAAAATATATTAAATTATCTTCAAATTTTGATTTTTCAATCTCATTAAATTCTTCATATTGAAATCTTATGGGGTACAAAAATTTGGGATGTTTCGAGTTTTTTAAGTCACTCTTTTCAATTTTTAAAAATAATGTACAAATATTGAATATTTTATTATTATTTTTGGAGCTGATTTTCAAAAATTAAAAAGAGTGACATACAAAACTCAAAACATCCCAAATTTTTGTACCCATAAGATTTCAATATGAAGAATTTAATGAGAGTGAAAAATTAGAATTTGAAGATCATTTGATATATTTTTTAAGCTAAGCTCACGAAAGTATTCCGTGAGCTTAACCTCATCGTAGATTTACTCTCTCTATATATATATAGTAAAGACATCGTTAGCTTAAGCTCACAGAGGGCTTTCGTGAGTTTAACTCAAAAAGTATATCAAATAATCTAAAAAACATCTTACCCCTTACATAAACACTGCTATATCTGTTATAACTCAAAAAGTATATCAAATAATCTAAACTCAGCGTGAAATTTTTTTTTTCTCTCTCTCTATATATATATATATACCTAACAAACATCTCGCCCCTTACATAAGCATTGCTATATCTAGCACCGACAGCAATGGCTCGCCAACATTTTCATTCCTTTTATTTTTTTAAAGGGTTGTAAAGCAAATTAGACAGTTTTTAGTAATAATAATTATTATTAAATTAATATTATTAAAAATAAGAGTGAGAACCGTAAAATTTCAAATATACGAATGGCAGCGCGCCACAGTTAGTGGCGCGTTTGAAACGCGTCACTGGCAGTGGTGCGTTTCATTATTTTTAAGAAACGCGCCACTGTCAGTGGCGCGTTTGCTTCTTATATATACAAAACGCGCAGCGTCTTTCCATCTCACTTGCGCGGATTTAGACGAAACGCGCCACTGGCAGTGGCGCGTCTCATAAAAATAATGAGAAATAATGAAACGCACCACTGGCAGTGGCGCATTTGGCAGTGACACTGCCATTCATATATTTAAAATTTTACGATTCTCACTCTTATTTTTAATAATAATAATTATTATTAATAAAAACTGCAAATTAGGGGAAGAATTAATTCCGAAGAGATTTGTAAATATCTAATGACACCAAAACTTCTAGAATTCACAATCGCATGCCTAAAAGCTTCTCATAATAAGCTGTGCTTAAAAAAGAATGAATTAATTGTAGCTGTCAATTATATCATAGTCGGCACTAAAAAATAGGGGCAGATGCAAGATTTTGGTCAGAGGGGCAATTATCGGATTGTAATAGTTTATCGGGTTCAAACCCATTAACTAATCGGATACTAAATAAAAAATTAATAACTTAATATATATTCTTATCTAATAAAAAATTATTAAAATAATAATATTTTATATATTAAAAATAACAACAAAATAAAGTTCAAAGTAATAGATAATCAAGTTGATGAACAAAGTTTTCATCTACGAAACTTAATATTTCGATATCTTTACATAATTATTTCATTATACACGATATTAAATTTTTTTTCTCAATAAAATTAAACAGACAATTCAGGGGAGCAAAAAAATTTCCAAAGAAAGAACAAATTATCGAAAACACTACCGAAAAACACTAATTTTCAAAATCTAAACCTCCCCCTCCCCCGGATGACTATGCATCCGCCCTGCTAAAAAAATATGTCACACACCGCTGTCAAACTCCGTCAATTACTCAATTAATTTTGAAGCACCTAGGCAGGAACCCAAAATCAGATCTGAAAAAGTTGGTAACATGAAGATCCAAAATAAGGTGCCTAATTATGCCCAGGAAGGCTGGAATTAATAAAACAATTAAGATCCCTTTTGTTCCAATTAGTAAATATATAACCTACTCTTGTCCCATCCACAAACAACTTCTGTATACTCCTTTTTTGAAGATGTAATGAATTATGAACTTCTGTGGGTTAATTTATGCCCCCCCCCCCCCCCAAATGATTCCCATAAACACGTTAAATTGTATTTTCTAGATGTCATCCGAAAATCTTATTAATATTTTGTTTAATCTAATGAACGAAATCTGTTGGTATTGATTCTTGGAAATTTATCTGTTGGATACTTGGATTCCCTCCCCTGCTTTCGCATTTATCTTTTCCTGGTAGCTCTTTTGTATTTCTCTTTTGACAGGCGGTTCCTACACTCCCCTTATTTTTACAGGTTTTTTAAATGAGTATTAAATATATCATATTTTTATTAATAAATATTAAATAAGTAAAATTTTAATAAAAAGCTTGATAGCACAACAGTCGCAGTGACCTTTTCTTTAAATGCAATGGGACTGATGTCTTTTTGTTTATAGAAAATTATTTGAGAATAAATTTCGAGGACTGACATTTTTGAAGAAAAAAATTCAGTCTCACTGATACATTTTGTTAAAGGCTTCAATCTCACTGATACATTTTGTTACAGACGTCAGTCTCGCTGGCACATTTGTGCAAAGAGCTACTGCGACTGACATGTTATCATGTCTATTATTAACATTTTAATTATTTAATGCTTAATATTAAAGTTATTATTTATTTAATACTCATTCAAAAAATAATGGTCTTTTTTACGTTTTTGATATAACATTTTCATTATTTTCCCTTCTAACATATTATTTTCAATTCATTTTTCCGGATAAATCTTCATTTGTATTTAATTTTAACATGATTATTCCGTTTTTCTTCTTTCCATGACTAATTTTGCGTGTGCCTACTCATGAATAAACATGTTCCTACAAGTATGAACACATTATATAAAAATAGACACAACTATGTGCAAGCATAAATATTTATTTGTACAAATACAAATACGTGTCCCTGCAAGTATAAACGTTAGTTCCTAATATAAGCAAGTAATTTGTGTGATATAAATGCATAACTGAACAAGTAAAAGATCACTTGAATATATATGTTCAAATATAAGCACAATCTAATCAAAGTATAAGCACTATTATTTCAAAGTGTAAACACAGGTCTATATATGCAAATTATAATTAAGGATGGGGATCCTTTCAATGGGTTATTTTGATAATTAAATAAAATAAAAAATCATAAAAATAGAAACAAGTTGATTGGTATGTTCTTTCCTTATATATTGATATTGATTCAAATTTTATACAATTTCATTATCATTTGATCATCTATCAAAACTGTTAAATTGAAATCGTTGCAAACTGTATAAAACATTGATGGTCTTTGATGCAGGGGCAGAGGGAAGAGGTCAATTTTCCTGAAAATATGTACTAAATATATGAATTTTTTTATTATTTTTTAGTTATATATATATATATATATAGTAAAGATACCGTGAGTTTAAGCTCACGGAGGCTTTCCGTGAGTTTAACTCAAAAAGTATATCAAATCATTTTCAAATTTTGATTTTTCACTCTCATTAAATTTTTCATATTGAAATCTTATGGGGTACAAAATTTTAGAATGTTTCGAGTTTTCTAAGTCGCACTTTTTAATTTTTGAAAATAATGTACAAATATTAAATATTTTGTTATTATTTTTAGAGCTGATTTTCAAAATTATATATATTGGCCCCGTATTAAAATTATATATTGATCGATGAGTTGTTAATCATGTGTTGATTGTTGAGTTATTATTTCAGTCAACTCTAAGTTGATAAGCGAAAGTATTATAATTTTTTAATCACCCATTCATAATTTTTTGTTCATAATTAACTTAATTATCAATTTTTTCTTTACTTTCTGTCAATAGTACAACAATAATTAGTATGCTACAATAAATTATGTTAGGAATCAGGATTTCTTATTGCATTTCATTGCATTGCACCAATTTAATACAACATAAAAAATTTAAATGAATGATTATAATAAAAAAAAACTCAAGAAGTATTTATAATATTATCATTATTTCTAACAACGAGTATACAATTTAAACTTATTGCTTTATTATATTTTTATATTATTTTATGTAATTACAACTTGTGATCTCAGCCCCCATTCGGAAATCCTTGCTCGGCCCTTCTTTGATGGGCTATCAAACGGTGATGAAATTATATAAAATTTAAAACACTATCAATATATAAGTGAAAAAATATGTCTATAATTTTTTTCTATTTTTATGTTTTTTTTATTTAAGAGCCCACTGTGAAGATTATCAAAATAACCGATTGTTAAGGACCCCACCCTATAATTAAATACTAATCTTGCGCAAGTATAAATTGATTACGAACAAAGAACTAGTCATGTTGGTAAAATAACCAATGGTATAAGTATAAACATTTAATATTGCAAGCATAAACATCTAACATATATATGTAGTTGGACATTGAGCTCTTATGCGAAAAGAATCACGTGAATGAGCATATGGGATGAGACTTTGACATGATTAATTTAATTTTGGAATAAATAAAACCATTAATTATTAGTGTACCCTGTGTTTGACGAGTGGAGTAAAATTAATTTAAACTATTTTAATGTATCAACAAACAGGAGTGAGTTAAGATAAAGTGATTTAAAACACTTACTAATGTAAAAAGTAAAATCATCAATTTTTTGATCCATTGACAATTTTTACCTAAACTAGTAACTCGGGCTTTCGTCTTGACAATATAGTCCTCAAATAAATAATTAACAATATAAAATTTTAAATATATTTTAATGAATTTCACATTAAAGAAAATTTAGATATAATATTTTTAAATGCTAAGTAGTAATAATAATAGATATAATTAAATATATAATGATCTATAAATGATCATGTAAAAAAGTTAGATCATTTTAAGAGTTAAGTTTCATCTTAAATATATTATATACATTATTTTAAATGACGAGATAGAAACTATTTTATATGAACCCTTAGATTTAAGAAGATGAGAAGATTTAAACAATATCAATGGTGAAGAAAAATGATGATATAGTACGATTGAAAAGCTTGAAAATTTAACTCTTTTTATGTATTAAAAAATATTTTATCTATTACTCTACTACTATCAAATGTCACACTGTATTAAGGTGATTTAATATTTGCTGTGTCCACCAAACATGAATAGTTAGTGAAATAATTAGGAGAACAAATGTCAGAAATTTGGTTTTTGATACTGTTAAACCATGAAAATTTTGGTTAAATAACAATAAATATTTAATGTAGTAATCACAAATTTTGATTTCAATTAAAATCTGATAACGCAACGCAGTAATTAGCAAAGATAATGATTTAATTTACTTATATTAAGACCGAAAAAAAATAAATAGAAGTAAAGTTTATTTACGATTTTTTTTTCTAGGGAACCAATTTATAATCGATTAAAATAAATTGAATCGAGAATTCGAGTTTATTAAATAAATATACCCGGAATAGTAATAACAGTTTCTGGATTTAACCTATTGCTGATTTAACAATGAAATAAATGAATTACGATAGCAAAATATTCTATTTGCCAAAACTTAACAACCAGAAACGAATAAGAATCTGATTTGCCACACCAACGGCCATAAACCGCGGCCACAAAGGATCCCGTCCCCTCTAAAATTTCCTCTCTCTCTTCATTAAATCCATAATTAAGACCCCAACTCTCTCTCTCCTCTCTCCCCTGTCAAATTCTGCCTTCTCTCTCTCCCTTACCGATGGATCAGTCCCTTCGCATTTATGACCCTCTCTCTCTCTTCTATCGCGTCTCAGGCACGCCCCCCCTCTTGCACTTTCCGCCGTTGTTTCTCTCTTTCCCGGATTTCTCCGCTGTCTTTTGACTCCCCAGCGACAACTCTCATATCTCTCTCTCCGTCTCTCGGTCTGTCGCTCCACTCTACCTCTCCCCTCTTCCCCCCCCCCCCCACACTCTCTCTCTCACCGATTGTCGCATCGATCGGCCGAGCGATCTCAGTCCTGTCAGTTCGCTCGTCTGTCACCCCCTTTCCTCCTGCTTCTCCACTGACAGATCCCCTCTACTGTCAACCCTAGCGGTCACACCCCTTGACCCTTGCATGCCCCGTTTCCGTACCTTTTGCTACTTGACACCCCTTTATAAACCTGCGCGTGCGCCACCCCCTCCGCCTTTTTGCTGCTCTCATGTGTTGAGAAATTGAAATCCAGAAAGTTTGAACTGATAAGAACAGATAGTAAGAAGAGGAGTTCTAAAAAGGGGAGGGAGTGGTGGTGGCCGGGCTCTTCGAGGAGGAGTTCAACCCACCTCGGTTTACTACCTTGTGCTATTTGTCTTTCTTTGGCCGCCCTTACTGGTAAACCCTAGCCCTTGTTCCTGTTGTGCTCTTGCTGTTTTATTTTCTGTTATGTGGGGTGTTGGTTGCTTGTTGCTCAGGGGCCATCGAGCCCTGTGGTTGCCTTACTCTGTGTGTTATTTTTCCCTTTTTCTCTGTTGTCCCAGTTGTCTCTGGCTCTGTGCTAAACTGGTACCAGGTGTAGCTGGTTGCTGGTACCAGCTGACCCCTTGTTCTGGTCTGTTTCACTGCTGTCTTGTTTTGGTTCTGGTATGTTGGGTTGTTGTTGTTGCCTCTGTGTTATTCCTGGTACAACCTGTGCTGGTACCTGGCACGGTTTAGATGTTGATACAGGGCACCTTGGTACACTGGTACCGAAAGGTACCAGAGAGGTGAGGCTGCCCTTCGCCTTTTCTTTTGGGTGTTGGGGTCCTCTGTGCACTGGTGTATGACCCTCTAATTTGCTGTCCTTTCTGGCTGTGTCTTGCTGATTGAATCTGTTGCACTTGATTTGTTGGCTGTTTTGAATCGGATTTAATTGGCTGGTTATGAGGCTGTTTGGTTTTACTGGGAATTGGTGCTGGTTTAATTGTTGATGGGTTGTGTTATAATTGTTTAATTGATGCTTTTGCTGGGTGGTGTGGCTGTCTTATTGATTGTTGTTACCCAAATTTCGGTTTGGGGGATGCCTTTTGGTTGCCCCTCTTGTCTGATGCATTCACTGGTACCATCTGAGCTGGTACCAGCCCCCCCCCCCCTCTCTCCATGTTGTACTGCTGCCGGTTTATCTGATTTTCAATGTTGTCATCAGCTTAAATCTGATTTGCTTGTGTTGTTTCGGGTTTATTTAACTGTTATGCTGTGGTTTGGCTTAATTTGGGGTTGCTTGTGCCATTTCTGACTTGTCTGGTATGGTTACCCCCTGACCTCCTTGTTGTGACCGAATTGTTGTTTCTATGGATGGTTGCCTGTCCCTTGTGCCTCTGTCAGAAATTTGGTGGTGCTGATTGTAACTAAGGAACAAATTAATTGGGCAAGAGAATTAGGGAATGGACTATATACTTACATATATAAGTAATTAAGATTGGGCTTAAAGGATGATAGGACTCAATTAGGGGTTGAATAGATAATGAAATAAAATATACTTATAAGTCAGCCCGATTTCTAATAATCAGGATTTCAGAAAGTAAAAGGGGTTCATTGGGCCAATGATCGGATTAATAAATTAGTTAAATTAAATTAAGGATAATATTAGGATAAATAAGGCCCAATGCTTAAAAGTGTCAAGATAGTAAAAGTGATTAAATTAAAAATGTGACTAAATAATTGGAGGCCGCCCCGAAAGGTTTGGCGGTATCCATGGACTAAAACGTAAACTTGAATATCCGGGAAATGATTATATTCCCTGACTGCCCCCGATTCGGGATATCGGTGCATTGGCACCAATGATTTGGTAGTCAGCGTATGATCCCGAACATTAAAACACCAACACATATTAATATAATAACTTTCTTTATTTTGTTTTTGTTTATTCATTTTTCTTTATTTTATTTTATTTATTTCTTTTTAACCCTTTCTATTTTACTTTTAATTTTAAAATTATTTTTCTAACTTATAAAACCTAATAATCAATTTATCTACTAAAAACAAGAACAATATTAATTATATAATATTATATATTAATCAATTTCTCTATTTCTAACAAATTAATTATCCTAATTATAATCAAGTAAATTAAGGATAACATTAAGTTAATTTATTTAATTTAAGTAAATTGAATTAGTTACGTTACTCAAATAAATATAATCTCTAAATTATAAAAAAAAATAATACTAGTATAACTAAAATAAAACATAATCAATTAATAGATTATAAATAATTAAGAGTTATAAAATAATAACTTAAATTATAATAATAATTTAGATTCTTAAACTATATATATATTAATCAATTTCTCTATTTTAAATTAATTGGGTTAGAAATTAAATCCGTAAACTTGAAAACTAAAATGAAGATTAAATGTATAAAAATGATCTAGAACGATAAACATAGGTTAACAAAATCAGTATGCGAACAACGAAAATTCCCGGCACCGCACAGATGCAGCAGGAATACTGCCGAAATTTACAAGAAAAGACGATAAAACCTGAAACAACCGTGTAATTAATTATCGATCTAATTTAGTTGGTAATTGTTGAGTAAATCAAGTAAAACTAATAAATATCTAATTTAAATTAATTAGGTGATACAGTCGACTCGGATCCTCTCGCGGAGTACGAGGTCGTTCCCGACCCGACGTACGCGGACACCGACCCCGAGGCCGGTGTTCTACCTCCGGAGTAGAGCGACTCCACGATCCTCACCAGCACTCCCAGGTACGGTTTCCTGGGATTCATCTTCTTTCTTCAGAATTAGGAACCCAAACCGAAAATAAAATGTTTTTAAAATAAATCTGAATTGCGGTGTTTTTGTCCAAATTTAACTAGAGACTGAATCTGACCCGTCATTTGCATCCGGTAAATTGACCAGCATATTCGAGACATACCCGCATTCGCATGTCATATCATGTCATATTGCACGTAGACAGGATAGGAGTAGTATTCGGGAAATAGTCCCGAGATAGGATCAGATAGAATTAGATAATTCAAGTTGTAGATTATATTTATTAGGAAAATATTATTACTATTACTAATTATTAATTAAGCTAGGTAGTTAATCATGCATTAAATGCATGGGAGTGCTGAGAGGCGGACCGGGTAATTTCCAGTCTAAGTTGCCTTGCATAACCAGACCGTTGTGGTTACGTACGGTGACCCATAGGCCCGTGGGACCCACCGGTCTGTATATGTACTGCGCATCTGTGCCTGTCGGATTATCCACCGATCCCGTCATTTGGCGGGTTCGGCTGTGTCAGAGTGTTTTTCTTTGATCAATATTATATTTTTATTATTCTTAATATGATTAGATTTTTAATCCAGATTTGAGTGTTTTAGGATACCGTGTACTTCAGTGTTTAGTGTGGGCGGCCATATCCGAGACTGGAATCTAGTTCGTGATATTATATTATTATATTTATCCGGCGTATTTAGGATCCTAATATTGTCCGAAGGGCTTTCTCCTTTGGCCCGTAGTTGGTACAGAGAAAGTCGGGATGCGGTCCACTGGCCTTAGTGGGTACGGTGTAGGCTCCCATTTGTTATATTTCGTTTTGATACTTTTACGGGATGCGGTCCTCTGACCCTTGGTTGGTACAGTGTAGGCTCCCATTTGATTTCGATTTGTTAATTCACGAGTAGTTATCTCCTTTGGCGGTATGGCAACTGAAGACATAATTATCCGTTTGTTTTTATTTTGTAAGGTGAATTACCAGATTTAGCAGACCAGAGTACGTGCTTATGCACGCTCACTCTCCTAGGGCGTTATCGCCTCGGGAGCCCGAATTGTCGTTTATGCGGCATTGGCGCCGCATAAACATAAAGTCCTAAGTTCGTAAGTTGGGTCGCTGGTGGCGCCCGCTTAGGCAAGGCCCAAGTTCGTAAGTTGGGACGCTGGTGGCGCCCGCTTGGGATAGATCTGGTGATTTGCAAATTGGGATATTTATTTCGGGTGTTTGTTTACTCGTACCTTATATTTATTATTATATTACTATTTCCTCAGATTTTCTATTTCAGGGTTAATTGTCATTTCATGTCATTCATGTAGAGGTGTTCTCGAATTGTATAAAATAATGATACATTAACATATATTTAAATAATTCAATGCATTTAAATTCGGTATCGGTGTTTGGGTCCAGTCTAGGAAAGAAGATCAAATCTTAAGGCTGGATCTAAATCCGTACTGAGTATTTTTTTTAAAATTACTCACGTTTCCACGGTGGTTGTGGGATCCAGGTTTACAGGTATGGGCTCGAGTTTTGATGAGAGTGCTAGGTGCAACAGTCCTGCGTGATATCAGAGGTGCTTCGCCGCATCAGCACAGTGAGGCGGGTAGTTGATTTGGGCTTATCGGGTATCGGGTTTTTGGTTTCTTTCTTTGGGCTTTATTTGAGAGATTTTGCTACCCATTCCGATGGAGTTAGCCCCGCCGGTGTCTGGCGTTGTATTTATCTGTATATTCTGGACTGTTTTGTTTTGTATTATTATTATTATTTTGTTTATTCTGGGATTTTCTTTATTTTTATTCTTATTCACTTAGCCTTTCGTACGCACGTCTCGTCGTGCGTACGTGGCGGGATTAGCACCCCTAATCCGATTCATTTATTTCTGGGGTGTGACATCCTTTGGTGGTATCAGAGCGTGAATTTATAATCCGATTTCGTATAAATCATGCTATGGTAACATCCAAAAATCCCGTGAAGACGAATAAATAAACAAATAATAATATGTACTTGACATAGGTTGGTGAGGGGTAGGTCTAGGAAAGACGGGGCACGCGATACGCACTAAGGGGCGAAATTTCGCTGTCCCATGGATCCCATCACCCGAACGTGACACATGAACTAAATAAATGAACCAAGTTTATGCATCATTTAGATTAAAAAGAATGATAGTGTTAGCGCGATTTACTTACTGTCCTTGTGTTATTTTCTGTGCAGACATTCCTTTCTACATTCATGACCCGTTCCTTCACCGGGGGACGCGATCCCCCTCGCACCCGTGCTCAGGCCCGTTTAGGGCTACCTCCACCAGACCCACAGCCCTCACGCCTACGTACGAGTGAGGGTCATGTGGCCCACGATACCGCCAGTTCCACGCACCGTCCGCACGCCTCTGATGAGCGTGGTACCCCGTCTCCATTGTCTCCCCCGATCACTTCCCCCGGGACCCACACGCGCAGAGCGGCTCGCAGTACCCCGTCACCTGTGGATCCGCCACAGCCTGCGGCCCCGCCGCAGCCTATTGTATTCACCCCCGGGACTGACCCGGCCCAGCTCATGCAGGCTTTCTTTTCTGGGCTGGCGCAGTTTACCACTCAGGCGAGCGCTGCGGGACAGACGACACAGGATCCGTTTGTCTCTGCGTTACGGGAGTTTGAGCGCCATCATACACCCCGGTATGATGGCAGCGGCGGGTACGACGCTGCTGAGGAGTGGCTTGCAGCAGTGCAGGTCACTTTTCGTCTCTCGCGTACTCCCGAGGCCTACATGGCTGAGCTAGCGACCACCCTATTGGATCGCGACGCTCGCCACTGGTGGACCTCCCAGGAGCCTCAGTTTGAGGGTGGAGTTCGAGCCATGTCGTGGGAGCGTTTCTCCGACATATTTAGGGCTCGCTTCATGGGAGAGCACCAGCTATCTGTGCTCCGATACAGGTTCGAGACGCTGACACAGGGTTCTCGGACAGCTCGTCAGTATGGAGAGTTATTCATTAGACTCTCTCGTTACGCACCCGAGCTAGTCGCGGATCCAGCGCGACGCCGAGCCCGATTTATTCGAGGACTTCAGCCGGCTTTGGCTAGTGTCCTCGACATTTACCCCGGTACTTCGGTGGAGTTTCTGATGGATAAGGCCGAGTACCAGGAGAGCCTTATTGGAGCGCGGGCCGCGGCCCGCAACATCCGACCCCGTTTCGAGGGAGCCTCCACCTCGCTCCCTCCGCCACGACCCCCTGCACCCCTACCACCCCGCAGACCCCCGCTGCACCCACAGAGATATCAGCCGTACCCTCAGAGGTCCCAGCAGTACCCGCCGAGACCTCGCCCCGGACTATGCCATTCGTGCCAGCAGCCGGGACACTGGGCACCCGACTGCCCATTCAGAGGTGCCCGACCGACCCCGGGAGCCACATCGGGGCCTCCTCGACCAGTAGGAGGACGTGGAGCATCTACCCCGCCTCGAGGCGGAGGACGAGGACAGACGGCTCGCCCTATTGCTCGGGTTCATGCTGTTGTTGCTGACGAGACCGCACCAGAGGTGGATGTGGAGCAGCCGTGTTATGAGGATCCCGTCGATGCCGAGCTCATTGCAGGTATGGTGTACATCTCTGACAGCCCTGCTTTTGTACTTATAGATACGGGGGCTAGTCATTCATTCGTTTCATCACTATTTATCGCGTCACGCGAGTGGCCTACCGAGATTAGGACGCGAGCCATGGAGGTACAGACGCCACTCGGGAGGACCGTTATCGTCGACCGGGTCTGTCGCGGGCGTTTGGTTAGGATTGCGGGTAGGGACCTAGTAGTAGACCTTACCGTCCTCGACATGCGAGACTTTGACGTACTTCTAGGACTCGATTGGTTGACGCGACACCGCGCCGTAGTTGACTGCGAGCGACGTAGTGTGAGGTTCGGTGACGAGACGTCAGAGCCTTTTTATTTCCGAGGGAAGAAGTCAGGTACGAGAGTGCCAATTATATCCGCCCTTCAGGCAAAGCATCTCATGTCAGCGGGATGCGAGTATTACCTGGCGTCTGTTGCAGTTACGGACGCCAAGGAGGTGGATGTATCGACCGTTCCCGTTGCGAGAGAGT